>NNCF01129548.1:356178-558304 GCA_002313205.1 Laupala kohalensis
TATATATATAACAGAATATTGCAATGTTGTAAATATCAATTTTATCACACGTAATATTTTAATATTGACCTTCGGTCTTGTGTATTATAGAATCAGTTCTTTCCAATGAATTAGAGTTATTAATTTGTGAATCATCAATACATGCTTGTAAGGTAACATGAATTCCTGTGCGTGTCTTTTTAAGTCAGTGGTTTTATGAACAATCGGGTGCCCGAGGAATTATCACGTTTAAAATCAAGTCAAAAGAAAGAAGTATTCAATAAAGAGTAGACGAGCTAGAATGTAAGTCGCATCGTATCGACATTTTGAACTATTTGGAGCCCTATTTAACTTGATCTGGCGCTGTGTTTGTTACAAAATTCCATACTTTCAGCTGAATATAGTGCTTATTCTGTTCAAATCAAGTTATATCCAAAATTCCTTACGAGAATGCTGTATGTGGAAATAATATTTTGGTGCACATCACTCTCATCTGGCTTACCGAAATTTTAAGACTCGAGATTTTGACTACCAATTTAGTTGTGTAATTTTAATGAAAACAAAAGTTCCATGTTTTTATCACCAGTGACTCACCAAATTGAGTATTCTGTTCATATTTTTAGTAAGTATACTCTTAAAATTATTCTTAAAAAGCTTCATTGCTGTAACCCATTGATTATTTTGCCTACAATAAAAAAATATTTGAATAAATAAACTAGTCAAAAAAGAAGTGAAAATGAAGTTAAAAATATTTTATATTCTTTGTTTTTTCTAGTTGTATTTAGTACGAATTTTCTGAAAAACTGAAGTAGAAAAATTCATTTTGGCAAGAACTAATAATAATCGTAAGATACGTTTGGTGAAAAGTGCGTTATATGTATCCATTATTTTTTCTTCAAAATAACAATTAAACTAGTTACAATACATTGTTCTCCATACTCCCAACTTTTTTTTTTTAGATTTCTTTTTTAATTCATGAACTAGAAACTTTCTTTCTTCTCCATAAGAAAATACGTATATACAGATGTAATGCTTTTTGCATTCTAGATTTAATATAATGAGGATAATAGCAACTTTGCTGAAGTAGTTCTTATGTTACTTTTCATATAGTAGGCTTAACTGATCTACATGGATTCTGTAGAACAATCGGAATGCATATATTTCAATTTTTTATTTTAAAATGTAAGAATGGATAGAAATACTGAAATTATTAAGACGATAACCACAAACAATAATCCCAGTCTTGTTCAATTTGAATATCTTTGTTTTGAAGTCTAATTCTTCAGCTACTCTCCACACTTTATCCAAAATCTTTGTTTTCGAGCAAGGTCTCTCGGTTTCTCTTTTCTGATTTAAAGCATTTTCATAATGACCATATGCATTTCAGACAACATGAAGTATATCTGTTTTTATCTAGATAGGTCAATTAGCAATTCCTAACGACAAATAATCTCCAATCTTCTTTATTTTTGGAATCTTTTTTGAATAAACTATTGTCTAATGCTTCTACGGGGAAATTTGTATAATGGAAAGTGTTAAGTTGTAATTTGACATTAATTTAAGTTATTAGAATTGATAAAAACCTTGTCTTTTAAATCTGAAAAATAAATACATTTGTATATAAAAGTAGAATATTATTTATACAACAACAAAATTAAACACATTTTTGTTATTTCTCTGACTGTTTAAAGTCCAAATATTAGTCTGATTTCGAATTTTATTTCAGATTTCTCCTTGTGGCCACTTGATTGTAGATACAAGCCAATTTTATTTCTTCTATCTTTCATGCATTTAATTTTTTTGTGTACATTTAAGTACTTTAACAGTACGTTACACTTCATGTATTAATTAAGGTGATAGGTATAATCTCTTCATTTAAATACATTGCTATTTTATTATCAATATTCATTGAAGTATTTTTTAGATATGGAGAAAAACAAGAAAACCTGGACTAGGAAGGCGACTTCCGAGTTGATTGCTGCTTGGCTGGAGTACCCACAGCTATGGGACGTAACATCTCCCAATTATAAAAATAAGATCATGAGAGATAGAGCTGTTAAGATATTGTCAGAGTAATTCTTGTGCTCGGAGCAAAAAGTAGTGAGGAAAACGCACAATTTATGGACGCAGTTCCATCAGGAACTACGTCGGGTAAGTATTAAGAAGAGTGGGAGTGGAGGAGAGGGAGCTCCAGGTTGGGTGTTTTTCTCAGCCCTGTGCTTTATAAGGGGCACACCAAGGCACCAACAACAAACAATTTATTAAGAAATTTTTGTTCATTAATATAAGTTTTTGTATTGAAACATCTAACAGTACATTAAAAGATAACAAATTTACTTCATCTTCTGTATTTGCGTAAAACTCCTCACATAGTACAAAACTACAATTTATACATTAAATGTTTTTGTACTGCCAAGGAATTTCAGCTTCAGGTGAAACAAAATAATCCCTGAATTCGTCCCGCACTGCCTTGGCTGGCAGAGAATAATTGTGGCAATTGTTATTTTCTAGAGGAAATAAATTTCTCTGGCATTCCTAGTGCCCGCCAGTCACCAAGTCTGTCATCACTGTCTATAAAACTTGGTGTAGAATAACTTCTTCTGTTTCTTTTTATGAGGAAATTGATAGCACCATATTGGATGCTTTTTGAGGGCACAGTTCAATGGGTTTCCTTAAAACACGAAACCTATTGGCAATGATTCGGAAAGCATTTTCTACGACCCTGCGGGCCCGAGAAAGTCTGTAATTATAAATTCTATTCAACGCTCCTTCACCATACGCAGGAAAAGTCTTCATTAAATATTGTTTTAACGCAAACGCGTCATCAGCCACAATTACATATGACACGTGCTTTTCTCGAGCTGGAAGAGGTCCTGATGGAAAATTTAAACTGTTTTCTGCTAACGCATTTGACTGAAAACAGTTAGTAAATACTCCACCATCAGAAACTCTTCCGTTGCACCCTACATCAACATACGTAAATTGGTACTCAGCATCATCTAGTGCCATTAGTACGATGCTGTGAAAACCTTTGTAATTATACCAATAGCTCCCTTATTTTGAAGGAGCTTGAATTGCTACGTGTTTGCCATCAAGAGCTCCAACACAAAGAGGAAAATGCCATGCCTCTCCAAACCTTTCAGTCTTTTCCAACCATTCATCTTGTTCCTTCGGTGTTTGGTGATAAAGAAAGAGAGGTTTTAGCACACAAAGTTCAGAAAATAATAATAATAAATGTACTTTAGAAAATTAATATGAATATTTAAAATTATTATTTTCTTTCAGGATGAAAACACGAGCTATGATGAATTATCTTCCACTCCAGAAGAATGTGTGGAAGTAACATCCGCCTCTGCCTTAGGGCCCTTGATCGGAATTGATGGGATGGTCCCTTGCTTGCTTCCGGAGAGTAAATTAGTTTTTTTCCCTCCACGTGGTCATACGCAGTTTGTACTGTTTTTTGACAATAAATTTATTTAAATATTTAACAAAACACGAGAAACAGAAGAGGAAAAGAGGGGATTCTCTGGATGAAATTCTGCAAGAGACTGTTCAAAAAATGAACAAACCTTCTGATGAGTTTGCGGTCTTTGGGAATTATATGGCAAGTGAAGTAAGATCACTGAGATCATCGCAAAACAGAAACCTACTTAAAAGGAAAATCATTCAGGCAATTATGGAAATATCTGAAGCTGAGGATGCAATGTCAGAATGTGTCTTAATAAATATATGATGTAGAAGTGTTTTATTGACTATATCCCTCAATCCTTTCATGAAGTTATTTAAGTAAATTAAAGAATTGATAAGGTAAATTATATTACTATTTGCTAACAAGAGTTTATAGAGTAGATGTAGCTATTAATGAATAAAAGTTACTAATCACAGAAGTAAAGTATGTGGGGTTAAAACATAACATTCAGCACTTGGTACAAGAATGTTTCAAAAGATATAACGATTGTCAGCAATTGCATTTTTTTTGTTAGATTCATAATGTTCAGACACAACAGAAATAATACAACTGGGGCAGGTAAGGGCGATATAGGATTGGCTTCTGTGAAAGCAATTTAAGTAACACTCCATTCCATGTGAGGTGCTCATTCAATGTGAACAAGATGTCCATGTGAATAATATAAAGTAAGGGCTCTAATGACCCTGCCGTTGACGAGCCCTAAAGTCCCACACAAAAATAAATAAATAAAGTAACTTATCGTTCATGATCAGATTGACCATATGAACATCCTCTATCTTCCAACTGTTCACTTCTATCTACATAACTGCTTACAAACACTTGTTTAATGGGATTGTTTCAAAAATATTTTACAATTTTACCTGCAAAAATACATCTTTCAATGAGATGTAGATTGCTTCGCAGCATTCAGGTACAATTTTTGAAATGGTGCACACTCGTATAACAGAGTTTATTCGACGTCGATCTTCTACTCGATCTCGACGTCGAAACAACGTAGTTTACTACAGACGTCTCGACGTCGCATAACGACGTTGTCTCGACTTCATATTCCGGGAAATACTACGTCGGGACAGCGTGGTTTATTCGACGTCGTCCTTCGACTAGATCTCGACTTCAAAATACGTCGAGAGTTGGTCTAACGTCGGCGAATTATGCGTGAGTAATTTGATTGACATTAAATATTTGGTTCTAGTAGTTCAAGAGAATTAATTTTTGAACCAACCCAACAGACTTAAAGTGTTTACTGGGTAAATAAGCAGAAAATCTGGTGAATGAGATGTACGACAGTTTGTTTTTATCACAAATAAGACAATAGACTTCAACAACAAGTAATTTGTGTGTTCTGTGATCATTTACTACACGACTCAAACCATACATGCCATCCAAGCGCTTCAGCAAACATATCAAGGAAACTGAACCTAATATAACTACAATAATTTATTTCACTGACGACTCACCTAGGTATAACACAAGTATGAATAGAATTGTCAACATACGTAATCATAAGAGAGATTTTGCTTTAAATCAAACGAAGCAATCGTTAGATGAATTCAACAAAAGGGCATTAAAATTTTAGACTAATTAATTTTTCAACAAAAGTAATTCAATAACTAGTATTGTGAAACGTATCAATTTATACATAATGTTCATATACCTGTGGTCTGGCACTAATTGTTCTTAACTTTAAAGGGTCGCTCATTTCTGTGTCGGATATCCTTTTTTGTAATAACGGTCACCACGAAAAAAAGACACTAATTTTTTTTCGTGAGAATGTAAGACAATCGTATTTCGACTCAGACAACTTCATTCTGAGTGAAAAATAACACAGATATTTAAAAAATTAAGTTTTACAGGCGCGATACATGATAAATTGCCTTTCCTTTTAATTGTATTTTTCTTCATATTTGACAATCTGAAACTTTTTTACTAGCTCTATATAGAAAAATGTGTTCTAATTTTCATAAACCTCATACAAAATACTACAAGATGTGCCATTTTCAGAATTTTATCGTCAGCCCCATAGGAAATATTTAAGCCTAAACTTGACAAAAGTTGAAAAAAAATCATAAAATATAAAGAATAAAAGTAAGGACGTTGATAATTATTTGGGTATCGATACTAATACGTATCTACATCCAAAAAAAATATAAAGCTGTATATACCATTCAATTTTTTACAATAAATTCGGTAAATGTGAAATTTGCTCAATTTTGATATCCAAGTTTAGATTAACTTTTCACGCAGAAGTAAAATATATAGACAAAATACATACTGAGCGAGCTGTGTACAATGAAATGTAACCTTTGCAATGGTTTTTGTTTGCGCTTTACAGGATACATAGTTCATGAGTTATGAGCGGTAATTTAAATGTTAACAAACGCGAAGATGCGCGCGCGCGGGAGGAAAAAGAATGGTCGCTACATATAAACGGTTTAAGATCAATATTTAAAAAAAATCAGTTTTGAATTCTCTAATGATAAGATAAGGAAAAGGAAAAATATGCATGTTTTAAAAAATGGTCGAGTGACCACCTCGGGACCGTTTCGTATAGATTGTTTAGTAGAATGATTGTGAATTACGATATGCTGAGACGCAGTCTCTCCCACACTGATACGAGTCAATGTTATAAGCGTAATTATGTCAATTTATGTTATAATGGATTCAAAAAATACTACTAGGTAATGTAGATAAGTGTAGAAAAACTATTGAATAGGTTAAATCGAAGAAAAAAATTATATACGAGCAGTATTCTTAAGAAGCGTTTATATGACTTTATCTTCCAAAATTATTTTTAGAATTTTAATGCCAAATTTAGTAGCGATATGGATTTCTGTTACGACACACCGCAAACCCAGATGCGATGTGGGTATTTTTTGGGTAGAAGCGGGATTCGACCATAAACCACAACCTTTATGGT
Source organism: Laupala kohalensis (assembly GCA_002313205.1). Lineage (NCBI taxonomy): Eukaryota > Metazoa > Arthropoda > Insecta > Orthoptera > Trigonidiidae > Laupala > Laupala kohalensis. The sequence goes on from NNCF01129548.1 coordinate 362,544, forward strand.
AGAGTTCGCTGCCACCAGCTTGGTTTCCCCAAGCAATCAAACACACGTGTAATAACAATAAAATATTCCTTTAATACAAGTTAAATTGAAATCTACGTATTTACAAATTTGAACGAACTCTCAAATCATAAATACAAGTTTGAATTTGTTATTACAGAGTTATTGCTATCTGAAAGCAAAAATTACACACAGATGTGAATACTGGTGTTATCAATTAACTCGGAAATCTACCCAGATTATCCGAATCTCAAAAATTTACAAGTTGCTATCCCGAAATAACTAACTGTTCCAAGTTACGTCATTCGCGCCTAGTAGATATACCGCAGCAATTCTCAGTGGTCTGACGACCAACACTAACCAAGTCACATCTAAAATAACCTGCGTACTTCCTAACACTTCCGCAGAAAGTCTCAAAAAGTCTTTGAGGATCTTCAATCCTCCTAATATATACAGAAGCGGATGTCACGTGATCACGCCCTCGCTAACGCACTGAGCACTCTACATCCGCTGGAAATATTCCATTCACACTCGCCACGCGCTTCTGCAACATTCTTCTGAGGGCATTCCTACTCAATTTTCAGAAGTAGATGGAAACTGTTCAGCCTCTACACAATGAACGGGAAGGCTTANCCCGACCCTTAATCTCCTTAGGAATTTCCGGCTAGCAAAATGCTTGAAAATGTTAATATTTCAAAAATCGATAGATTGCACTGGTCCTGATGTTACAATTTCGTTAAAAGATGATATTATAGTCGACATTTAAATAACTGCAGTGAAGTTTTATCTCGGTGGTAGCAGGTTATTAATAACAGCTGGAGCAATGAATTGTAAAACTGTTGACAGAATACAGTTGGATGTATTAACATAACACATAAGAAATCAATTCAACCTTATCTCGGTTTAAATTCAAGGAAAGAGATTACTGGTATATTTATAGATTTTAAAAAGGCATTTGATTTGATAAATAACGATATTCTATTGTATAAGCTAGAATTAAGAGAAAATGCTTTAGGCTGGTTTAGTAGTTCAAGCCAAAGAAGTCAACAAGTTGGAATTTCTGAGAACCTAAGAAATTCTCTAATTATAAAAGCAGCAGTGCCGCAAAGATCAGTCATTTTTCAACTTTATTCCTGGTCTTTGTGAATGAAGTTTTGGAACTGTCTTTCCACGGACAAGTAAGTGCCTTTGCATACGCAATGTCATATTTTACTCTTTTGAAGATACTTTAATTTCATGGCAATTTATTACAGAAGATTTAAAACATCGAAGAGATTGGTGCATGATGAATAAAATGCAAGTAAATGCCTCTAATACTAAATGTATAAACTTCAGCTGAACGAGTTTCGATTTTCCTTATGACATAGTTTATCATAATATAAATTGCGTCCTAACGCATTCAAAATGTCAATTTATTGAAAAAGAAAAGACTTTTAAATACCTTGGAGCAGAATTATATGAGAATTTAAATTGGAACAAACACATAATAACTTGGCACAATAAAATGAAGTCTGCGGTAAGGAAGTTCTCTTATTTAAGGAATTTTTGCAATGAGGCAACTATGCGGATCCTTTTTTCGCTCGCAAGATTCAAGGTTACATTACGCAAAACAGTGCTGGGATGGGACTTTTAAAACTGTCATAAACTTAAAACATCTCAAAATCACACAATTATTTTTCAAAATCACGCATGTTTTTCTTTTTATAATATTACGATTTTTTTATGTTACAAGTGGCAATATAGATACTACGAATCTTTACCATAACACCAGAAGTGTTTCTAATAGAAATGTCGTACTTCCAAGAGTATTTTCAAACAATATTTTCACTATAACGGACCAAAGTACTTCGACCAGTTGCCACAAGAAATTGAAAGTTGCTCCAGTTATAATAGTTTTTCTTCAAAATTGGCAGAATAGCTATTCACTCAACCAGATTTAACCTTTTTAAATTCTTCTTTAGCTTCAGAAGTTTAAATATTTCTTGAGTATAAATAGTCAATAACGAATTTCATATAGTTGTTATTTTATATAGTTAAAATAAAAATAAGATTCATTTATAGTCCCTTTGCGCCTGTAAATTGTAATGTAGTCTTTAAAAAATTGTGTATTGGTTGTATGTTATTGTTCTTGTTGTTAAATGAATAATTGAATTTTAAGAAGTCATACGCCACGGAGAGCAATTTTATAGTAATGACTGGAAAATATTACTTTGTTTTCCGTTTTATGTTAATATAAATTTCTCACTGATCTGGCAACAGTTATTCCTAAGACTATTATATCATGTATTTTGTTATTATATGGATGAAATACATCATTATCATTTTGCAAATCAAACCATCCCTGAACTGGCCCCGAATGTGCCCAAGGGGTTCGCGGAGGGTAGAGCTCCGCAATTACTTGACCTCGGCACTAGAAGAAGGAGTTGTGGTCAGCATCTCGCTCCGACCGGTGTGACCCCAGGATAAACCGTGGTTCTCATTTTACAGCAGGCTCAGTAGGCCTGGGAGTCAGTCTGGATGTTGAGGTGTGATGAAAAATCCCCACCTCACCGGGTATCGAAACCCGGCCATCCAACCCATTGAGCCACGCTGACTCCATTATTATTACTCATCGCAATTTCTCCTGCTTCAGTAGCCGACTATCTCGCTGCACACCTCTCAAGCGAGCGATGAATTCCGCGATCTTGCACGCAGTCATTCTTCGCGCAGATCAGAGTTCACTAATGTAACTCGAAGTTCCTTCTACTCTCGGCAGATGCTCATTGCACCAAGCACAGAGATCATGGACTCCAGCTGTGATGCTCACCGAAACCTGTGCATGCATCATGGAGTGTCTCTTTGCTGCCGCGATCTCCTGAATGTCCTTGGCTCAGGCAAAAACGAATTCTTGTGTCAACCAGTGACGGATCTATGGGGTTAAGGGGACTATAGCCCCTCCCCATTGGACCTGAACCCTCAACAGATATAGGCATACTTGAAACAATTAATAAATTTAGTAATTATTCAATATTGTTAATTGTTGATTATCTATTTGGTGAGTTGATATATTTTATTTAAAATATAATATTTATAAAATTCCTGTTGTAAAGCCATGATTTTCAAATACAATTGCTTCCTAGATCCCTCCCCGGTTATCCTCCCCCCTTGACTACGGCCTAGATTCACCACTGGTGACAACATGAGTAATACATTTCGCGTGCGAATTGCATATTAAATTGTGAATACTATGTACACAACAGAATACATATTCGAAAAATTGCTATTTGTCACTGATTTCAGCTTGAATTACAATGGCAGATCCGGGAGAGGCATGGACATTCCTGCCTACTCAGCCAAAAACTGTTGTACTACCGACGCACTAAACATCAAACGAAACGAAGACACCCTCACCTTTCCAGGTCAGAGTCCAGGTCAATCGCTCTCATCAATTGAATCTTTTTCTCCCCCTCGTACTACTGACCAATAATATTTCTATAGTTTAGCAAACAAGTTCCTTTTTACACTTAAATAATCATGGATGAAACCATCTGGCAAGATATTCTGGAGACATCAACCGTTTAATGAATTGTCTGATAACAGTTCCTTTCGATGAAAACTGTAACGTCATTAAATTTCTCAATATCAGAATGTTGAGGAGAGAACGAAACCTTATTTCTGTCTTTAGAACGTCTCTCAAATCCTCAATTCTGCTTCGAATGAGTTTAATATCTAATTTTTACTCGGAGATCTAAATAAAGAGTACCCAAACAGCTTGGTAAAAATATTGAATTAATATACTGGAATACATTCAACAGAATATTTATATATAATCCTCAATGTTTATAAAAATTAAATACATTCAGAAGTAAAGGTACAATACACCTGGGTAAATCGTCAACATTCTTCTCACAGTAAGTTAGTACACGTGAGGTGATGGCAGCTATACTTTCGCCAGTATTTTCGGTTCAAATTCCCGAAGAAACATGAGAAAACCGTCACCAATATTGAGTCTTGGCAAGGCTGACTCGTCCATATAGACAACCTCGGCAGCAACCTAGGGCGGAAACATTAAGGGGCAGAAAGGCAGGTGATTTGATTTTTGTCGTACGTTTGATCAGCATAACCATAACGTAAGTGCAGGAGCACCACATACGTTTCTTAAGAGAAGTTGAAGGTAATTAAGGATAATTTTTGTTAATGAAAAGTGAGTAAAATTATTCAGTTTGGAAACCTTCTATTTCGCCCCGCCTCCGACTGGCATTGCGTCTTCGAGAAGTCAACAACTGTTGTAGTCTGGTTTTCCGTCTGGGTAGATACAAAGATATGAACACATGCCACGAGTTGCATAGCTATCCCCGTGCAGTTCGATGCAATTTGCCCCAAGTCTTCGAAGGATGACTGGGGGGGGAATGGTGTTCAGAGGATATTAATCCACGTGCGTTCTATGTTCCATGTTGCTCTAAACCTTGTGATCAACGAAGCAGCTTCGTGTTGTTCGGAAATAACCAAATTTTTGGATAGGGTCTTACGAATTTATGTATTCTTTTTTGCAGAATTTGCGTAATCATCGTAGACTGCAAAACCCCTCAGTGATACATAATGGTTCAGTCGAATTGATCCACTAGCGCCATTTCGTTATCAGTTACCAAGTTATCAGGAAGAAATCTCTGAAAATACAGACTCCAGTAGCATTATAACAAATGCAGAAGCACTTGGATTACTTCAAAAGATCTCACACTTCAAGTTTGTTGTCGCTATTGTCACATGGCACAATATTTTGTTTCAAGTCAATTTAACAAGTAACACACAGCAAGAAAAGAATTTGTCCCTTCAAAGAGCAGTTACTCACTTGAAAAGAACAGATCAGTTTTTGATCAGTGCTAGAAGGGATTTGGAATATGGGAGAACTCGAGTTGATACACGTGGAGTAGCAGAAGATGTTGGAATAGAACACATTTTTTGAGAAAGAGATTGTCCGCATTCGAAAAAAGAACAATGTATGACTACGAATCAAGAGATGAACCTGTATGTTTCTGACCTCTCCGAAAATTTCAAGATCCATTTTTATTTTGCTGCTTTAGACACAGATATTAATGCAGTCACAGAAAGACTTTCTCAGATAAAACCTTTTTATCTTTTATTGTTGGATCTTTATACAACATTCATGACCTCAAAAGCAAACCCGTAGCAGAGATCACTATGATGTGTGAAAACTCAGAAAAGGTTTAACAGTTGAAAATAGAGGTGCTAATGAATCTTATATTATGCTTCAGGACTGTGTTCTGACCTCTACTACAGCTAAAGAACATCCCCTCTTCACTGGTCTTGAATCAACCGGTCTTCGGATTGACTGGTGGACTGATTGGATATCCCGTGGAACAGTTTATTCCTTTCATTTTTCAGCGTGTGAAGCTGATAGGTAGTGACTCAAACATTGATTGTTTGAAGGACATTCGCTGGAAAGTTAGTTCCTGGCGAGTAAAACGTGGTGACCGATGTTAAGTGTGCAATGTGTTTGTGTTGTGGCGGGCAGAACGGGGGAGGGAGATCGCCAGTTTGATGCCCCTCTTGCATCCGAGTCTTTTTTTTCTATGAATCATTTTTTTCGTGAATCATATTGTTATTCATTTTTCGTGGAACCTTGGGTGACCAGCCAGTGTCTGGGTTCCGACCAGACCAGTTAAAAGGGGTTCGACTAGTTATTTATGAATTATTACTTTTAATTTTTCTTTACAGCTTTAGTGGATCTTAAATAATTACCACTGGCTATGTTTCTATTTATTTGTGCAATAGGTAGGCATTAAAGCTTACAGTGAAAAGTGAGACAAGGGTGATTTGTCTAAAGCACTTTGTTCACTAGGAACGAACGTACATTTTTGGCAATTTTCAAGAATGGAGAGGATTGCGATTATTGGACACTAAGGCACCTGAAGCAGAATTACGTTGCCCTTATTTACATTGAGTCTCAAGGGCCACCAAAAAATTAGGATTGCCAACGTAACAAACACATTTTCTGTGTGGGTAATTTTTACCTACCTGTCAAAAGGTGAGTTAATGCTTAAACAAATGGTAACAATGGGATGATGTGAACACGTCAGGGAAGACAAGGTCACATTTTGGTATGGCCTTGGGGGATGGATTGATATTGAGATCCAAAAATCTAGAGCCGGTCCTCAGTTTTGACGAAAGCGCGAACATAGATTATCGAGATCAGTGTCTTTAAGAACACAGTGCCAACATTCCACTACTTCTAAGTAACTTCTTAGGAAAAGACGAAACTGGAAATAGACCTCTCGATTCAGCTGAAACGTTACCCAGATCTCGGAGTGAGCTCGATGTATTCAGTATTTTCTCTCGATGTTTGGACATCTTCGGATAATAATGTAAGTACTTATCAAAACAACTTAATGAAGACCTTCATCGAAATTTAGCTCCCGGACTAGTTTTATGAGTACACATTATTTTCTCTCAATGTACGACTATGTTGTACCACTTTTGAGAAATTAGTACATTCTGCTAGTTAATTTACTTAACAAGTAATAAATAAATCTTTCAATATCTACTTGATCTTCATTTTCTATAATATTATTAGAGAATTTTATTTTTAAATTTGAAATTCTAGAAATACTACGAACATACAGCATTCAAAGTATACAGCAAACATTATGTGTGGATTCTGCCAATGAACGACAATGAGAAGTGCGATGTACGCACGCAGACATTTGAATTTAAACTACGCTGGGACGAGACCCTCCGGTCGGCTGAGGCGAGGCAGTCAGGCGGCATAGGTAAACCAACCTTTGCCCTACCACCGTCGACACCGGTTGCCCTTGCTCAGCGGGGTATAAAGACGCGTCACCGCGAAGCAATGAGGCAGTGGAAGAAGAGCTGTTCACCGAGCAACATAGGAGCCTACGCACGACAACGCTGCAAAATGAAATGCGTAACTGCTACTGAAGAAGCATAACTGCTGCGTGCAAGAATGGTTCAACGAGTGAAGGAGACTGAAGTACGAAGCATATGCTAACTTGGTGAATCAAAAGCCAAAGCATAATTAATTATCATTTTTGGGGGGCGGCCGTTTTATTTTCTTATTATTTCCGATGAACTTTATTTGCAACCAAGTGCTGTCTTTTAATGTGTGCTGATAAAAGTTGGTTCCTCGTACATATCGAGAAACTCCAACATATCGAGTACTCCAAATCGAAAAAGAATGCATAAATCTGATGTTTTATTAGATTGGGGTATTTTGAGACACAAAGAGGAAAACATAATGCTTCTTTGGGGAATCTGTCAGTTTTTTTTCAACATTGATGAAAATAAAAACGAGATTGGAATTAAGACGATAATATTTTTAATGGCCTTTTAAATTCTCTCTATTTTCGTCAGTTGTTTAATAAATACCTAATACCAATGGGTTTACTTTTTGTGGATTATTTTTAAATTTACGGCGAGTTCTTGAGTACGATATTTCACGCACGTGAGGATATCAAACACTGTGGTTCTTCTTGCATGTCACCCAACTCAATTTGAAATACGTTTAGAGTAAGATGTTCTATTTCGAGGACTTTTATTGGACTCTTCCCCTCGAGTTTTGGTTACCGCTTCACTTTTCCATTTTTGTATCTCATGGAACGAGCTTGGGATTCGAAGACTTAATTAGGTATGTATATACAATCGTAGGCCACGTCTAAGAGAAGAGGAAGAATAGGCTAACGTAGAAGAGGGAAGAGGTGAGGGTTGGGTCGAAGCAAGGGTGGGAGTGGGTGTTCAGATGAGGGGAATGAGAGACGTGGGAAGGCGCATCGCCTCGCTTGGCAAAGCGCGCGGCCGAGCGCGACCCCGGGACTCGTGACGCTCGTGCATTGGGGGTCACCGGCGTGACCCCCACCTCCTGGCCCCTCTCTGTCCCACCCCACCATCTCCAGGCTCATTACCCTGCTCCAGCGTTCCTTCCGTCGCCACCACAGACTCCGTGTTCGATCTGGACGCTTGCCCTTCTTCGTATTCTTACCCTGCGACCTCATCCATTCGCCCGTATGGCTTACATGAACTTCCGCATCTCCTACAGATTCTTGTGTGTTACTTTACTATTTTCCCTTCCACACTTTCAGATACACGATTGATTGGATCATTTTCCCGTTTTCTGTAATCACGAGATCTTTAATTTCTTATAAACTTTTGTCAAAATAGATTCTTAATAAATTCAGTTATATAAAAACTTCTATTGAAATAATTGACTTCCGAAATGTTAAAATTGTTTTTAATACTTTTTTGCACGTGGAATAATCATGTATTTATTAGAAAATATGTTGCAATAGTTCATAAACCACTTTTACTTAGAAACGAAGTAGAGTATTCATCGCCGTAGACTCGGTGTCTTCGTGCGATTTTCGTATCATAAAACAACTTCCTTATAGTGTTGCTCAGTACGTATGAGACAGCGAGGAATAAAATAGAACCTTTCCTTTATATCTTCTTTTCACTTAGTTTATAGTCAGAGCGTATAAACATAGCGGCATGCCCGGTGGCAGTTGGAGTCCCCTCGCACTTTGTGGACGAGGTGGGGGAGGGGCATTACCTCATTTCAAATAGAAACCTCTCTGTAAATTTCCGTACTTGACCTGAACCCACTACATTTCTACTCTTAAAATGGTACTGCAAATTTATACCAGGATAAGCCCTTTTATCGAATTAAAACATCAATATTATTTTCGTTTATTGATTTCCAAGTATCATTGCAAGAAGCATGATTAAACAAAATGTCATTGAATCATTTGATTGTAACGAAGTTACTATTTTCTCCCTTTTATTGGTCTTTAAGGGTCTCAGATGCCTTTTCGTCACCTCCCCGAGGGGAGTAATTTATTAATGACGTGGAGGGTGGATGGTAACGATGGGTTGTCTGCGGAACCGGGAGTGTCCACAGACTCATTTTGTCCCAACAAAAAAATGCCACTCTGATCAACTGTTGAAATGATCCGCTGTCTCTGGGAGGTCAAAGAAGACTGAAGTAGCCTCTAAATACTCATGTCTGTGAAATGCACAAGAAAATGGTATAGTGAATCTACTAGGTCATGGATGAATGTTATTTACATTATGAGTATCAGGGACGAAGCAAGTGGGCACAGCGTAGATCGATACGAAATTCACCATTTTCACTATAAACCTACATCGTTTTTAACTTGAGTCATCTATATAGACGTAATGCTTCATAACACTGTTTGGTATTCGAGTCGCATTCTGACTGACGAGTCGCGGGAATTCATCGAATCATAGATTTATGTTGATTTGCACTTTAAGATACCTTAAACATTGTTGCGACTTTATTCCACAGTTACCTTCCGACTTACGCATGAAGTCCCTAGCCTTCGGACAAGTCGTGAGAACCAGTTCCGTCTTGTGGTCTGTTAGCTGGTGGCCTACCGAAGAAAGCCACCGCTGTATTCTTGCAACTACTTCATTTGTAATTTTGGCATCTTCTTTAAGGTATTTTCTCATATTTAAACTACATCATCTCAATATCCAATCATAAAAGCATTATCAGGAGCATTAGCGCAGCGTCAAATTTCCAAAATATTGCTCCAAGAACTGATCTTTGTGGTTCTCCACCAGTTACGTTATTCCTTTCTTAGTTCATCTTTTAAATTCCTTCTCATCAATGGTAACTAGAAATAATCCGCCTTACATACTTTGTGAATTCCAATGAAAATAATGCATCCAACATGTGATTAAAAGCATTATTAACATTTAATATAACAATTGCGCGGTATTTCTTTTTTCCATTTCTATCTCGTACCATCAACGGCTGCGCGAGTTACATTCAAATGAACTCTCCTTTCGTTCACTGTTTACCGCGCATTCCAGAATCCATACTGATTTTGTGATAGACCTCCCTTCTATGAATATCTGCAAACAGTTACATAAAATTAGCTCCACAACTTGACCTATTGTATCAAGCATACAAATAGGGTAATATGCTGAAAAAAATTTCACTCTCCGGTAGACGTCTACCTGATATCGCTGCTTCCACTGATAAGGATAAATACCTTTTGCATACAGGTGTTATAAAAAGGTAATAGGAAGAAAGGTGCTTGGTCATGTTTCTAATGACAGCTTTACAGTATGATTAGGCACATTGTACAGGCAAGGAATTTTGAGATCCCTCTCTTTTCTACATATCTTCAAGAGTTCTACAACTATTAACGTCCATTATGTAATCTAATTACATAAATAGTTAAAAACTTACGACCTTTTATGGACGAATAATATTTTTATTTTTTATTAAAAACTCACTACGTTTCAACGAGGATTTACGCCGTCGTCAGGTGATCAAGTAATAACAAATTATATCAATAAACATAACAGACTTCATTAAGAGTTCAATTTGAGTCATTTCATGAATTGTGACTTCATTAATATTCCTAGTCCATGGTAGTTTTGGAGATTTTTCAGACAAACTAAGTAGGTACCATCTCTAGGTAAGTCCGGACATATCAGGGTTATAGAGGGACTAACAAGAATTATTTTTAAAAATTGAATAACATGTCACTTAGTTTAGAGAACAAATGTATTCATGACGTTTTCAGTATATCTGGGCGTGTTATAAGCGAGATTGGAGTTATCATTTAGATTGATGAAGAATCAGGCTCATGTGAAGTCATTTACGCGTTTTGTTTATGTAAATTTATTTATGGTAAATATCTCAGAATCTGAGAATGTATCCTTGCAAGGTTCTTTGAGGACATTTTATTTAAGAAAGGCTGACCATCATTTCTATATATCTAAAAAAGAGTCTCATTTTGCTCCAGACTAGTGGCGTTTTCCATTTACTTCGCTGGATGTGCACAAGAACCGGACAAATACGTCATTGCTCGGCGCGAGTTCCCCACTCCACCGGGGAGTTTAATAAATAAATGAAAAATTTTACCTGCTTGATTTTGGCGTAGGTACCTTGGTGGTCATGATCCACAGCGAAATAAACACACGTGACTTTGCTCAGTGTTGCCGAGAACCTGATTTTGTGCGTTGTTGTAAGTGTGAAAAGTTACATTTGCAACAAATTCATCATATCCATCTTAGGTTAGCCTATGGATAACGCACCCATCTCAACGACGGCGACTGCTGTCCCTCCACTGAGGAGAGACTCAACGCAAGTCGGGTTGCTCTCGTTGCGCAGAGTACGCATCGACAGGCGGTTAGAACTACCTTATCCCCGCACTGGTGCAACTTCTCTTTCAAATGGAACACCATTTTTGCACTCAAGAGTACACCAGTACACGCTCAGAGCATTAAAGGGAAAACGCCATAAGATATAGGCAATTTAAAAAGGTTAAGAAGTTAAGACTATACAAAACGAAAACAAAATAATAAAAATATAATGAAATTGTTGAAGCAATATTAATAGTGTTTATTCATTACTATTTTTTCAACATTTTTCAACTACCAACAATGAAGAGGACGTTTATAAATGGAGGATTCCCGCAGTTAATAAGAAAAATGCTTGAATTGGAAACGAATGAATCAAATGTAGCTTGGAATAGTAAACGAAGTGACGTACATGACCGATGTCACACGAAATTCTAACAGTCAACCTTTATAAAATAAATTATTGAATACCGAATTGTTCTATCTACAGAAAAATAGTACATTATTACTACCTCATGGTCTGAAACAACACATCGAAAAAAACAATTAAATAATATAATTGCTTTTAATGCACATCTATCACAATTGTTGAATCACGTTGATTCGGTTCATTCTAGTTTTTATCTCACAGAATTGGCCTTTTTTACCGATATTGTTTTAAATCATTGCAAAACGATAACATTCTTGAGGACATTTTCTCCGCGTATGTTTTACGGTACTCTTTGAAAGGAAGTGGTCCAATGAAGCTTAAATTACAAAGTAAATTTGTACGTTAGCGTTTGTCCCAGGATCGAATTTCAATTACTTCTCACGCGCTTGTATCATGTCCTTGTACAAGCTCATACTCAGTGGCGTACCGAGGGGGGAGGGTCCGGAGCGGCTCGGGTCTCTTATCAGAGGGGACCTCCGGAAAACCGAAGGACGAAAAAAGGAAGTTTTTAAGTAGTATGTATACGTGCAATATGAAAAAGGGGCTTCGTATTCTGGATGGACGATTACGTATAAATATGCCATGTTCCTGTTTAAAAGCTTATGTTAGATGAGCTGACGCAATAATTTTACAATATATTTGTGTCAATCAGTTTTCCATTTTTCTAAACATGCGCTCACCCTAATGCGGGTGCCCTAGTGGTAGATATGGCTGGAAGTGCTGAAAGTGGTTTAATATTTTTTTCTAGATTTAAGGTAAAGTTGTACAGGTAACACGGTCTTTGAGAGAACGGAAATTTATCGAAAAATCGGGGAAAATCGCGGACATTCGACGGGGGCATTTAAGGCAGAGCCTCTTTGACTAACATTATGTGAGTTCAGATAGAAGAAAATTGTCCTCATTCAGGTTTCATTCTAGATATTATGTGACCTCGACCTCTTTCATTATTCACTGTTCTCTCATCTTACAAACGAAACTCACATAAAAAGAGACATTTCAGAAAGTTCCTAAAAAAAATAGTTTCTGTATTGCGATTTCTGTACTTCACTTTCTAATTACGTAAAAAAATAATGTATGTAGCTGTAAATGATCCAAATAACAAACTTCTCAAGAATTAGTAATATCAATTATAATGTAATATGGGTATTGACGTTTTAAGTTAATTAATACTGTATAATAATATATACGTTAACAATTTGATGCATTCAACTGTTGTAGAAACACATTATATTAACGTAGTAGTATTCACGTAGTGATTTGAGATCAAAGTAACATGCAAATGAACGGTCATATTAATACATTAATCTTTCGTTAAAAGGTCAGACACTATCAACAAATACAGATCATTTTAAATTATATTTCATAGATTTTAATTCGCGACTTTTTCCCACCCTCTTTAGATGCGCGTTTTTGCACGTTGTAGTGCCGAATAACCCCTCAGTGAAAATCAACATGTTTCACCAGTGTTGGACTGGCTGTCTTGTGAGCCGTCGGCAAAATTTTCTCTTGCCTCACCCCCTATCCGTATATTTTTACTTTGGCATAACCCTTCTTTCGTAACACTTTATAAGGCTACAACCAAAAATCACCCCGTTCTCAGGCGGACTGAAACTCGCTGTGGCACGCTGAGTTTTTGGAAAGTGTAAGGACTGCGGGCTGCCAGTGCAGTGCAGCGGTCATCCCGAACGCGGAAAATAAAAAATATTATTTACAATAATATTTTGTGCTTGATTTACNGAATATTTGCTTTCCAAGCAGTGGAGGATCTAGATCGTAATCGAGGGAGGAGGGCTAACCAGAGAGGGATCTACGCAGAATTTCCGTTTCAAAATTATGGTTTTACAGCACAAATTTTATAAATATTATCTTTAAATAAAATACATTAACTCGTCAAATAGATAATTAACAATATTAAATAGTGACCAAATTTATTAATTACTTAAAATGGCAAATGCATATCAAAGGATAACAATTTCATGATCAAATCAGTATTTTATAAAAATACAAATCAAATCTTATATATAAAAATTCAGCATGCGTATGTTTGTTTGCAAAACTCGAAAAGCAGTCGGTCAATTAACTTGAAATTTTGACACAACGTTGGATTTGTATACGAGCGTGTTTTTATATATAAATTTTTATAGTAAAATGAAAATACACCCCTAACAGGGTGAAATGGGGGGTGGGAATGTTTTTTGGATGTATCCCACCATAACTCGAGAGTGTCTGGAGTAATTTTAACCAAACGCGATACACAGATGACTGACTACATGAAAACAAGCACTGTGGGGGTAAGACATCCCTTGCACCCAGGAAGGGGGTGAGAAGGGGATGATACGTAAAAATAATGAAAAAATCCCATATTAGATTCGAAACCATACTATTCGGTGCCCTGAGATTGATAAGAGCGTCCCCTATGCTTTGTATGTTAACAATCAGTCCACATGCAGATAATATACCCCCAAGATCCCTGGGGAAGGGATGGGTATGAAGGACATAGACATAATAAAATAACTACGAATCTTATTGTTGAATAAATCATCTTGGGGACCGCTGAAGTGAAGTGACACCCTCATTACCAGGTAAGTTCAAGATCACCACCTATAAGGAGTTCTTTTTGTGGGGCTTTAGGGCTCGTCAACGGAAAGGTCATTAGAGCCCTCCTAAAAGGAATAAACACCGGGTGTGTTGGGGGTGAGAAGGAATGAAATGTAAAAAATAAACGAAAGTGATCGATATTAGTGATGGATCGTAGTTTTTGTGACGGCTGAAATTAGTAGGGACATTCTCGAAGACGTCCAAGTTCACAATCAGCCCGTATAAGTAGCCCTAGGAAAGGGTATGCCATGAAAAAATATCGAACATGACATATCTGTGACGGGTCCATAATTTTCCGAGTCGCTGAGGTGATAGTGAAATCCCGATATCGTTTAAGACTGAACTCAGCCCTCATGAAACAAACACACCACTAGCGCCCCTTGTGTTGGGGTGAGGGTGGAAATGGAATTATGGATAAAAAGAATTGAAAACTAATTTTGAAATACAAAAATATGAAACTTGCATTGGATCCACAGTACATAGTGGCATGGTATTCTTAGAGCTGGGGTGGAGAGGGCGAGACGTACAAAAAAACGTAAAAAGACCGATATTAGGGTCGAGTCCGTGGTTTTTGTGTATTCTGAGATGAATAATCGTATTTGCAATGACATTGTTTCTACACAATGTACAATATGTACATTATGCACGACACCTCTAAAGGTGAGGGTTGGGAAGAGCATGTCACGAAAAAGTATCGAAAATATCAGGTAAGAAATGATTTTACGAAAATTCGTCGCTAAGGGGATGAAATGGGAAATTGGTGTTTTCTAAAAACTTTTTCTGAATTACATCAGTGGAAATGAGGGATTAATATACACCAATACTATCAACCCTCCACCATTAATGGATAAACGTTTCACTGGATATCAATGTGAGGAAGAATAAAGTAACAGACATGTTACAAAATTCACACGAGCAAAGCCACGGGTACTCAGCTAGTAATTCAAAAAAATATATTTTAATGCAAGCGTAATGAACAAATAACAAAAATATATCAAAATTATAAAATAAAATCCTAATCAAAAGATTGTTGATATATTCTTTAAATAACTGTCTTGAAGACGTCTTCTTCTTAATCCGAGTACCAATAAATAAAGAATCTACTAGTGAGGTCACAAACTGCTTACTATGTACATAGAGACTACACAACGTATGGAAGGAAAAGGACACCCCGTAATTGAATAGGAATATGCATGCCGTCTATAGTATGTATCTACCTCCTCACAACGCGTTAATATTGTTGGAGACTAGCCGTGAGTGGTGCTGTCGGCAATGCGTTTGCGGTGTTTCGCTTCTTCAAGTATTGCAGACAACACGCTTTAAATGTGTATTACGTTTGCTTATACATAACATGCAAATTTAGTGTGCGAAATATCTGGTAACACTTTTGCAAAGTACGCCATTTATCAATTTCCATTTTGATCTGTTAAGAGATCTGGTGCAATGGGGGGGNCTATAACCCTTCTACCTCTCTACCGTAGGTCTGCCTCTGATCCTAAGTACATTTTAGAATGTCATTACCTATTAGTTACATTTAGTTCTTTACTAGTCTACAATGAATTTTTTGTGGAAATAGTTCAGTTAGAAAACATTAGCATCTCGAAATCTGCCTGGAATAAGGAAATCTAAGTTGAGAAAGTCATATATGACCGAGATATAGTGATTTCAAAGTAGAAAACAATCTAGCTATCCATGAATTTTATTTATAATCTTTATACATAAAGAAGAGTGTCTCAGACGGTGTGTTTGTACGTTTTTTATACAAATCTACAGTATTTTTATCTGAGCACGATGAAAATTTGCACACTTGAGCTTCATAACTCTGGGAAGTCTACTTGAGATTTCGAAAAACCTCCCCCTCCCCTATTTTCATTACTTTTCGAATTGTTACTTGCTTAATTTCCAAGTGTTAATTTTAATCATTAATTATAAGAGTCAGTTTCAATTCGAGCATTATGAAAACTTGCACTCATGACCTTCAAATCACTAAGAAGAGCACTGTCTACTTCAGATTTCGAAAATCCGGTTCCATCCCCCATTTTCATTACTCTTTAATTTTCGCTTTTTTCAGTATATGATTGTGATATTAAAATGATTTTTGTACCTCAACATTGCTAATTTAAATATCTAGAAACGGAGCAGAACCGTTTTCACATTGGTGTGTCATTTATAAGAATTCTTCTTGGGTTTCACTCACTCTCAAGTTTTATTCATTTTTTACGTAGATCGGTTTGGAAATCTTTGATTTTCGTAACCAGGGACATTATCAGCATTTCTTTGTGTGTAATGAGTATACAAACTATTGCATCTTGTGGGCCTCCTGTGCTCGTGGGCCCTCGGCATTTGCCGACTTGCCGACCTGGCCAGTCCGACACTGAGTTTCACCAGAAAGTCTGCAATTTTTCACGTTACACGTGATACAAACTTGTTACTGCGTGTAACCTTGTATGCAAGAAATATTTAGGACGCTCAACACAAAAATATAGAATGTCATCACCAAGGAGTGCTTAACCCAAGAAACAGGATAGGTTGCTTAATTTGTTATTGTAAAATTATTAAATTGAAAAAATAATTTAATTGTTAGGATTTTATAAAATTTTGATAAAATTGCCTTTAATCAATTATATTTTCACCAACATACAGTCATGCACGACTTAAAATACTTAAAATTTCTTTGCAGAACTGATATGGCAATAATGTAGCAACATAAAATTATATATGAACTGCTAAATTCCAAGATGAACGGGAACAGGACTGATTTTATTCTTCATTTAAGCGTCTCATAATTTTCATGGTATTTTTGAACCAGCACACTGGCATTGAGTCGGAAGCGCGACTGTTGATGATCAGAAGTCCTCATGGTAGTTGGACATAAAGGGGTGTGGTTTTTTGCATGGACACATCTCACAAATCGATATCGAGCACTCCGATGGTTTCGAGACACGTGCCAAAATTCAAAATTGTTTCACGTCCAGTGTTCTCGTTTATTCCTCGCTAGTTAAATGACATTGGATAGCATATGATTGCTTCTTTTTGTGATGTTGGACAAAACTCAAATTTGGCCGTTGGACGAAAGAAGACGACCTAATTTTGTTAGATGCGTTTTTGTCAAAACTAGTTTTGTGCGCTTTCAAAACGACCCATGCTAGTTTCACTTGGCCATAGAAAACGTCTGGGTTCATAGAGGCAATATTTTCCTGGTACTTTAAAAACTCTATTTCAAGATTTTAGAGAGGATTATTATATTACGTATTTACTTTTCATCGTATCAATACTAAGGTACAAATACGAAGATAGCGTAACACAAGAGGATAAAAAATTAGCCCATGTCATCGGACCACAGGAGCACAGTGCTAACGTCCTCATATGAGAAAGTAATGTACGCTGGTTCAAATCCCGGCGCTGTCGGATGCTTGAAAACGGTCATTGAAGAAGAATATCCGTAGCGATGCATGTGCTATAGGTTAAGACGATGGGTAATATGAAAAAAGAATTTACTTCTAGTATCGTCAAGAAAGTCGTACAGAGAAGAAAGCATGCACACGAGTTGGCGACGTCGTCAACGCGTAGTTATCCGACGTCGAATATGCACTTTTTATGATGTTGATGTTGAAAATATGTTTCCTGACGTCGTAAAGTTGTCGGTCTCCATATATGCGTTACATGCGTACGCTTTGCCAACATCGTCACGATGCCGTTTTTCGACGTCGACACGACTTGACGATGCCACGACGTCGCCACGACGTCGCTACGACTGTAAATTTCTACGTGGGTACCGATATGTTTCAAACGTGCCCAAACTCAGTGGTCACACTATTGAAGTGGTTCTACGATCACTTAACGGCTACATTATCATTCCGTTTCAAAGAATTCTCTTGTCATCAGTAACCACACAAGTATTCAAATTTTCCCCTATTCTGATAACAGGAACTGGGTGGAAACTGATTTGCAAGATTCGTACCTGAGAACTTCATGTTACGAATTTATTCAATTTATTTGGTTCATCTTTCCTTCGAAAGTACTATCAGTAGAAATCGATGACGAGAGCATAGAGAATAAGGAAAAAATCAAACAGTGTTTTATTGTATTGTTCTTACAGTTGAGTGAAGAAGTAACATAGAAATGAACCTTTGTACAAGAAATAATTTACAAATAATATACAAATATACATTAGAATTTTTCGTTCTCTCATGATCCAATGATTTTGTGAAAAATTCCTTAGGAATAAATGAACAATAAGCGGAAGAGGGGTCGCCGCCAAAATATCGCCCAGTGTGATGGAATGCCAAAGGACGACTCTGGATAAATTCTGTTTTGATGACATTATAAATATGTGACAGACTTGGCGTGTAATGATTTTATTAATTAATATTATCGAGCCAAAGGACTTATTGAGCTAATATAAGGGCGTAGTAGCCTCCAACATTCGATTTTTCGTGTTGTGTCAGGAAGTCTCTCCTATCATTTTCGCTGGCGATACGGAGGAACACCCCTCGCTCTTTCATTTACTCAGGCACCCAATCTCCACAAATGGCGCACCACCAGTGAATCGAGAGTCGCTTCATTCGTCAGTCGTGTGGATGAGTGCAATCGAACAGATTCTCTGAACCCGCTTACGTCCTCTTGTAACAACTGAAGTCTAGTGGCGAAACCATAAAAACATGAACTCTGGGGGATCTGGAGAAGAACTTTGAGATATTCTCGAGGAACTGAGGAAAATAACTTGGTCTTGCACCATCGTATAACACATGTGTGTACCAATATTTTTGATAATAAATAAGTACAACGCAGGCCCAAAAATATAACTTTTGCATAAAATTTCAATATGCTACCCTCCCTCTATACTTTCTAGTTTTGACACTGTGTCTAGGTACATAGGTCCATAGATAATAAATAGTACTTCAAACGAAAAATGAAATAACCCGAATCTGGAACTTGTTCTACTAATATATTCATATCGAAATTATATTTTTATTAGCTATATTAGATGCACTCTGTAGTCTTCTATATTTACGAATAAGCTCTTTGTTCCAATCTGAAAAATATACCGATATAATAAATGATAATTATTTTAACGTTCGAAATTGATTTACATTACCACTACAACTGTCACCAAACTTACCACAAATGTATTTATTCGTAAATATACTTATAATACATTTTAACATTTTTCGTTCTTTTATTGTTTTACTACCGTAGATTAAGTCTTGGCTGAACAAAAATGTTAATTTTGGAGATCAATTCTAATAAAATGCAGAAATTGAAAGTAAATAAATAAATACATTTATTGTCAAAAAAGCAGTACAAACTGCGTATGACCACATGGAGGACAATAAACTAATTTACTCTCCGGAAGCAAGCAAGGGACCATCCCATCAATTCCGATCAAGGTCTCTAAGGCAGAGGTGGATTGCATAATTTCAACAAAAATTCCTAGATAAGATAAAAAGTTATCTACGAGTTATAATACTAATAGAATATCAACATGTTTGTAATTTAACACAAAAATGTACTTTACATGTACAAATTATTATCGAACTATAGATTATTCTGAGTATAGTGTTTATAAATCATAAGAATTGAAATAACACTAAATTCACTATTTATTGTTACAATAAACACGCCCCTAGACAAAGCCTACAGAACCTGTATAAGAAATCCGCCTCTACCCGAAGGAAAACCGGAGAAAAATCCGGGCCAGGATGGGGCTACAGAATTATTGTACACAACCGTGCAAAAGTTGGGTACACATTAAATTAATATGAATCATAAGACACAACATAATAATGTAAAAAAATAGTGTTAGAAATTGTTATAATTTATTTTAAAAGTACTACAGCAATGGCGTGATAAAGTACAAGACAGATTTAACTTTTCTTAAAATCCATAAATTCTTTTGCATTGTAGAACCACTTAGAAATCTTTTACATTGCGGTGTACCTCACCGCCAGGTAACAGATAAATTATATCATGTTAAATGAAAATGGGAGACGGGACCGAGATTCGAAATCGGATCTTGAGCTTAGCGCGCACCAACTGCGCCATCCCGTTCTCCTCCCGGGTCCGTCTTCTTTTTTCATTCAATAATTTATTGTAGAATAACATAAAACAATTTATTGTAGAATAACATAAAACAATTTATTGTAGAATAACATAAAACAATTTATTGTAGAACCATTGGTGCAGGAGGTAGCTTTTAACTGCGGATTTGAAGAGATTCAATTTTATAATATATTTTATATTTTTGGGGAGGGAATTATATAGAACGATTCCCGAATGATATGGTCCTTTTTGACAAAGAATGGTTGACGCTCTTGGACGATGAATATTATTCTTATTGCGAGTATTGTGTTCGTGAAAGAAACTTTTTCGTATGGAGCAAGGGTGGCACTTCACTAATTCGGTTTAACAAACACGACCGTTTCATAAATATAAATGCAGGGAAGTGTTAAGATATTTAATTTCTTAAATAATGGTTTACAAGAGTTTCAGGGGTGAGATTTCCAAATTATTCAAACTATTCTCTTCAGAATTCTGAAAGTTTGAATGCTCTCACCGGAATTGCCCCAGAAGATAATGCCGTAATGTAAATGGGAGAAAACGTTTGAAAAATTTACGCAACGGGAAATACGGGTGAGGTCTGCATTTGTAAATATTACATTGACTTCGCGTTATCTCTTAATTCTGTTTTCAATTTTTAATAGATTGATTTTTAGCTCCTTAGATAGTTTACAGGAGAGAAAGAGATAAACAGAGGAAACAAATAAATTACAGAGTACAGGTGATACAGAGTACAACAGAAACTATACTATTTACATTCCAAAGACATTTACATTGCAGAAGTTTCTATCATCTTTTCAAAGCAATCCCATTCAGCTCATCTCTCTCTTTCCATTACTTTCTCCATTGACAGTCACCAGTCACATATTCACAAATTTAACTCCATAGCGAGGTGCGATCGACGTCAGGCTGTGACAGATAAACAAAATAGAGTTACACGACCCATATATTGAATAGAGCTACGAGTCCTTATTGTTCGGACAATGTGAATTTGACAGAGAACGACACCGAATGTCTCTGGAGCACGTCGGAAGCCAGAAATTTATGTTGGGGGTTAGCCAGAGTTCTAAAATTTATTGATGTTAACTTTCAATTAACTTGTCCTTAAAATGTTGTAAATTTGTTAAGTTCATAATTAACTACATGTAAATTAATAATATTTTATACAGATAAAGTATTTACATGACAATTTACTTACATTATATTTCATGTTACTCATCTGCAGATTACCTCAACCGTTCAAGAAGCTACAGCTCCCAAATTATGAATAAAAGGATGTGGTATTGGTCGCTCAGAGATTATGAGCTTTGTGCCCCAACGGTTTTTTACTTGAACATAGGACTTTTGAATAGAAGGAATATGAGGATCGTTCTGTATGGCTCGAAGAGATAATTTTTATATGTTCATTATGAGGTATCAAAGAGAATTACGGCCAAACTGAACTTTGGGATTTTTCCTGTCTCCATTTTCGGAACGAATAAAATTTCGTGACATGCAAGACTACTTATCTAAGCAATAGAAAAAAAATCGAGCCATTCCTTTCCCAATTATCGCTTTGTACGATAGTATTGATTCATCAAACCCTTACATCTTGGTCGTATTACCATGGTAATATGACTCACCTACTTTTATTCATGACAAAACTGAACAAAACTTTATTGAACAATTCGGTGAAAAGACAAAAGTTTGAAGACAGTACTTCGTTTTCAGACTTAATGATTCAGAAATGAAATGAATGGTAGTAAAAATGAAATTTTACAGAGAATAAATGTATTTATCCTTTTATGTGAAGCCTTCTCAACCTTCGTCATAATAAATCTCACAATTGAAACACCTTCAATTTTCCCTAACTTCATCTTTAATTGAATTGAATGGATTGAACTTCATCTCTTTGTCACAGTCGAAGCTGTTATCCTTTATCGAGCTACCTCGTTTCCCCTCTTCTTTTTTATCGAGAGAGGTCGAGATGCCCTTCTTCTTTTCCTCATAATTGGTTAGTTTTACACGTCTAATGATCTTCACTTCCGATGATTTTGTGAAGAGCCGTTCATTGAGCAGCAATTGAGGGTTTATCACAGGTTTCCTGTTGAGACTCAGATTTCATTCGAATTTCTTAGTTGGTCATGGAAAGAAATGGAGAGAAAGAATAATGGCAAGTGCGCACTTCAATCTGCCTCAAACTGAACTTTCTACAATGTTACCTCGACGTGAAAGTAACGTTTTCAACATGTTGTTCATGTTTCAACATACATTCAACATGTTTTATTTATATTGTTGTATTTGTATGGGAAATGTAGCATGCTATTGAAGCTTATCTACATGGAGCGATGGAGTTGGATGGTAGACCATTGTTAGTAGGTGGGCCGGTTAGCTGGGTTTACCAACAACTTGTTCCACGTGGAGGGGTTAGTAGAAGTAGTTAGTAATAGGTATAGTCATTGACACTAAGAGGAGCTGGACAGAGGAAGGATGATTTGCTTTTCAGTAGTCACAGTTATATGAACTGTGACATTAATGTGAAAGGTTACAAATTTTCTGGCCCCATCGAGAATCGAACCCGGGATGACTTTGTGATGAGCGACAATACTACCACATGAGCCACCGGTGGGGCCTTCATTACGTTGGGGGTTAGTTCTGGGTGGAAATGGTGTACAGTTGTTGAATGCGAACGGGTGATTTAGTGGTTAACATCCCAGCGATCAATTCAGGAGTCTCGGGTTCGATTCCCAGCTCGTCGCCATTTTCATCTGAAAGTTATCATGTTGTTAATATGGCTCACATGGGCCACAAAAGTCATTTGTCAACATTTTGAAAATGGCCTTTATAATAAATTTCTGGTCAACTCTAAGCAAAAACCACCATAATTAGTCGAGTCCACGTTAAAAATTGATTGAGAAAAGGGTACAATTAATGATAAATTATTATTGCTTACTTCTATTACTAACTTTTAAAAATTTGGACTTACCGAACTATCACAAGAAGGTGATTACCGTGGTACACAACCTTCTGTCTTATGAGCGACCACGTTCAAGGGAGCGCCCTCACACATGTTATCCCTCAAGTGTCGTGAGTTTTTTAGCAGATAGTTTAATTTTGATTCAAATAAATAAAATAAAACTTCAATAAAACAATTTGGTATCTAAACGTACAAGAACACTACGTTTCGTCTCTAATGTGTATTTTATTTTGTTAATTTGAATCAAACTTAAACTGTTAGCTACACACCTCAGGTCGTTTTTATTCATTAGTTCTAAACATAGATGAAGTCTAAACAATGCAAATATATTGTTTTATTAGTTAGTTTACTGTCCAAAGGAATATGTCGTAGTTACAAGAATATTGTATTAATGGTAAACGACACCTAGTACTCTCCAGTATCTGCACCGAATTCACATCTCTTCGGGTGACAGCAGGAAGCCAGGTGTCGGATATCGAGCACTCTAGTAGCCACTTTCGATTATCTTCTGCCAAGTAACATTTCCTTCACGTATCCGCGTGCATCATGCTCCCCCAAAATGTCACGAGACAAAGAGCGCAAGCGCGCTGTTTAGGGGTCTAGACAGCACGTCGCCCCGGTGTTCTTTTTGAGCGTTGTCCTGCCGCGGTGTGCAGCTCTTGAGTATACTAGATCGTCTGGAATTCGGGGACCAAGAAAAGCATTCGAAGTCCTGTAGTAGGTAGGCGAGCCGGATCTACTCTTTAAGTTGATTTTTCAGTCATTAACTTGCTGGTCCCTGCTTATCGTGTAACATTGCATTTTGAAAAACACTCAATCTAAACATGAAATTATTGTGTGCAAGAAGTTCTTGCAACATTGAAAAAAAAGCTTGGAAATGGAAATTATTTTCAAGTATGGTTTAATAATATTTATATATTTAACACAAAGAAACAGTGGTTTATACAGAGGTTTTGTGAGTTAAACACAAAATATTTTTGAAATTCAGTTTCGACTTCAAAGTTTTTTTTCAATGTTCCCTGAACACTATACAAAAAAAAATTCTTATTTAGATTCAGCGATTTTCAAAACGCAATGTAACGTGATTAGAAGGGACGATCACGTTAGTGGTGACTGGAAAATCAATTTAAGAGTGGATCCTACTCGCTTACTGCTGGACCTCGAATATCTATCTTGGCCACATAATTCCGGACGATCTTACTCGCATACACAGTGCTTTATCCCGTCGTTGCTTCCTCTCTTCTCCTCTTTTCCGCCGATTTTCTCTTCAAGTCTCCCCTCAACCACCGCGACTTTCCTCACCCCACTCCTCCGGGGTTTCCAAGAGTTCCGTTCGCCTGCCAACCCATCAGTCTTATTACGAGCAGATGAGCACCCACAATTTCATTCCTCGACTCGGAGTATTTGGAAACACAATCTCATGAAAGGTTGGTGCAATAATTAGGCTGAAGTTGAAATGTTTTATGGTAACTGATGGTTCGTTATCAAACTAATAGATCAATTTCCTGCTGAACTCATTTTCAGAAACATCTTAAAAAAACAAATTCATGTAGATCGCAATCGTTTTAAAACCATTCACGTATCATAATATCCGTTTACTGTTAACAAAAGGAGCCTATTCGACGAATCTATCAATAAGCAATATTTTACTTGCCTGTCCTCAGAACACGAATATGTGCCGAATTAAATGGAAGTTTCTATATGAAATTACTGTCGAAAGAAACATTTCAATAAAAATCTGTAGTATTAAAAAAGTATTCAAAAATTCAATACATTGTCATTACTATCGCTGCATACTCTAATATCTGTAATAATAAGATAATTGAAGACCAGCTCAAGTCAAACTATCCCTTAACAGACCCGAAGGTGCCCAAGGGCTCGTGGAGGATATAGCTCCGCAATTTCTTAGCCTCGGCACTTGGGGGACATGCGGCCAGCATCTCGCTCCGGTCGGTTTGATCCCATGATAGACCCGGTACTCATTTTACACCAGACTGAGTAGGCCTGGGAGTCAGTCTGGAAGTTGGAGTGTGATTATAATCCCCACCCCATCGGGCATCGAACTCCGACCATACAACCAGCAACTCTGCGATCTACCCACTGAACAACGCTGACTCCTGAAGACCAAGTTAAATTAGAACATATTATTCATTCGTTTTTAAAATAATCGTCCTTGTAAGATTAGTCGATAGCCTTTTGGTGGTTGAATTTTAAAGCTAGTGATGGCATATTAAAATCTTTCTCCGTTTTCTTCCATGAAAATTTAAAAAACTCGTCCTGTAATATTTGTTCATCCTTAAATAATATGTCCTTGTTTCCCCGCCTCTCGCCCTTTTATTCCTATTCTCACAGTTTTTATTATGTAATTTAAATAATTATCTTTAAGGGTGTCAGGATGCGTTCTAACATTTGACCACGAATAAAGTATTGATGTTGGATTGCCTCGGAGAGTGTGGAAGCGTCTTTGGAGTGGTGGAAACCGTGGCCGAAACATCGATTTATATGGACCCCATATTTTGCGCCCCATGGTCAAGAAATGTATAGGAGAATTATAAGGGTCTCGCGGAAGGTCGGCGTCGAGTTGCGCACCCTGGTCAGCTCCTGCGACAACCGTGGGGCCTACGGCTGTACTTTGTCATCCCAGGAATTATAGCAAGAGCATTATAATACGTTTATTTAATTCATATTTTTTTCCAAAAGTTAAAAATCTCAGATTTGTGAATTTTTTTGTTACTATCAGATAAACACTTTTGTAAACTTAAAAAAAATATCCGATACCGTTAAATGTGATCTTATTATATTATAGAGAATAGTTCACCTGATTACTTCTTCAATGAAACATTTCCTTCATTTTCCGGACTATTTTGTGAAATGTTTCTTTTAAATTTTAAACTTGTTATTCACCTGGTGAGGACTGTGCCCACAGTCGAAACTTTGTGTTTAAAACTATGTTAAACCAAAAATAATAATAATAGTCTGAAAAAGATGAAATTGTTTTATTGATATTATTATAGTTCGTAAAACGGCAACATGTATCTCGCCGTCACAGAGGGCATCGCGTAATGATTCCCTGGTCGTATCTACTACAATTCAGTTATATTTAACTTATTTCTTAATTTTGAGAACAGTAAATAAGTTTATAGATTTTTAATGGATTTAACGATAACTGTTGGATGTCAGCTGTATGAATGTTTTTTATGTTCCGTTGTTTTCCAATACAGATTTTCTGAGTCAAAGAAATTGTTAGTTTCATCAGCGAAAATTATTACTAGTAGCCATAATAAATATACCAATAAAAAATAGAAAAGAAACGACGCAAGGTAGTGCAACGATTGTATTTTATGGGTTCATTCGCAAATTTACGTCGATAAAAATAGAATATTTTGTTTTTCTGTAACCTATAAATTTGTTCGCAAAATTGAATCATTTAAATGTTTAAATAACGACTTAATTTTTCTTAGCTGAAAAGTAAAACACCTTCTACAAAGAACAATATTTTTTAAATATCGAAATGTACATCTTAATTCAAGAAGCTGAAACAAATTTCATAAGATATTCTAGATAAATAGTACTAATATATTTCAGTTACACAATAGTTTTAAAGATTATTTGTTCATTTATAACATTCATTAAGTAAAAATTAAATTCACTTTTTAATAGTTCGTCTTACAAATTGAGATACCGAATAAAAATATGTTAGTTGTACTACTTCAGGTAAGCAAATACAAATAAAATTCCCAGACTTTTCCAGATATTTCATACTTTTTCAGACTCTCACCACATTTTCAATGCATTTCTCGCAGAAAAAATTTAAAATTAGAAACTTTATTTTTTTAAATTATAAGTTTAAATTAAAATCTGGCTTCTCGGTATTTTAGTACTTAAAATTATCTTTGAAATAAAAAACATCTAAATCATTAATTAGCATTAGGAAGTAACCGAAGCCAAATTGGGGCGATCATCGATATATTATACATTAAACAAATACTACAGCCTGTCGATAAGCAATTGTGATAAAAATAAATCTGTTTCGTAAAGAAATAACACACTATCAAATAGTTTACCAAAATAGACTTAATAAATAAGTACATAGACGTCATGTATCAATTAAAATTACCATTGCGATCAAAATAATAAATTGAATTTTACGCTTTGAAAGTACGTATTACTGCCAGTGATGCGCATAGATTAATCAATAAGTATTTTACGATTTATCGCAATGTGGTCGAATTTGGACTATATTTTCATTAATTTTTAGTTGATATCAATAGATTGTTCATAACAAAAATATCAAACAAAATATAAAAAATGGAATGACTTACTGAGCGCCTTGCAATAGCACTCAGTGAAATGCTATTGTCTCCCAACCCTTACTTGCGCCGGCGGAGGAAATATTTAGGTGCGCAACTCGATAGGACCCTTCGAGGAACGAGTTGTGCACATTTCATCGCACGCATGATTCAACTTACGCACGATTAAACTTATCTACCTGCGCGGCGGAGGGTCAAGATGTGGTGATGTAGGTGGTAGTACGTAGCGTTGGGCAAGGAAAACTTTTACAGACCACCGTCGTTGTCAATGTGTGACCCTCCCAAAGAAATATATGAGTTATTTCACTAGACGTGCAACACTATATTTATATTTCCGTCACCGTAGTAACAGTTAATCTACGAAAATAAATATATTTACAAATATAAACGGTATATTGCTAATTATACAATAAAAGTATGTTTTAAAATATTTGATTTTTTAGTAAGAAACCTTCCTTATTCCTTATTCAAAAAACTTGTAAACCTGACAATAATTGTTCTAACTTTTAACTTATATCTGACATTGGATATTCCAAATAACATTTTCTGCAAAATAGAATGGTACCAAGAAAAATCAAACCAGAAGACATCGTCCTCCACCAGTTGAAAATATAAATTCCATTATAATCCACACCTTTTGGAAATTTCGAAAAATTTGTTGTTTTCCCTATATTCTGCTATACAAGCGAAAATACCCGTCAAGAAGTTCATGGCTCCATTACTTATTGTCTGTGTTGATGAATTAGCAAATCAATCGATGAGTCACAAAGCCGTAGTATGTACAGAAATTACGAAAATCTAAACTCAAAAGACGTCCTCAAATTCTTATCTTTTAAATTATTTTCTCTCATAAGACGAACTAAGTCCTTTCAGAATTAAAACAAAATGACATAATAAATCCATCTTCATTCATTTGATAGTTAAACCAACATTCAATAGTTCAAATGTTACACATACTCAAAAACAATATGAACTTTTTGAAAAACAATATGAAAGAGCAAGTAAAAACAAAACTTAAGGGAAAATGTGTTCGATTTATATTATGATTTTCACCACTTTAAGAAATAAAATCTTCAAATCCATTCCCTTTTTTGTGCAAAATTACTACAAATTTGGACAAATGTTTCAAAAATAATTAAGAATGATAAAAAAATTCATACAACATAAGTGTATCAACACCTAAAAAACATGAACAAAATGGGGTAAATTAATTGACATGTAAATATTATTATGAAAAATTGGCTCGTGAGAAAGATAAGAAATTCTATATTCGAAGGAATGTTAGATAAAAAGACTGCTCAAGGGAGGCAAACTGTTCATTCGCTATCAGCTGTTATTCGCTGAGTCCATTTAAATTAGTCGTAATAGTATTCATTGCATTTCTTTTACTGATTAGTATGTGAGGTCCGAGAGTGTCATACTTGCGAGACACCACTGTGTAAAATCCACGAAGATATAATGCTGGAAACCAGTTATATGGGTAAGTTAGATATTTATAATTCCGTCAGTCGCGTAAATTAATGATTCATGTAACTATATTGCTACTGCAGATGAAAGCTCCTGGGAATGGGTTTTCTTGAAGTTGCTGTGAATAAAATATTTCTCTCCTTAAGCATTCAAACTACACTTCAACAAAAAAATTTCGCATTCCATTTGTAAAATTCCCTCTGCGGAGTGATTGAACGAGTAGAAATGTTTTGCTTCTTGATTTGCTCATTCATCAACGCAGAGAGTAAGTAATAGAGCCATGAACGTCTTGACGGGTTGTTCTCTAGCAGAATATAGGTAAAAAACAAATTTTTCGAAATATCCAAAAGGCGTGCATTGTTATAGAATTTATATTTTCCACTGGTGGTGGATGAATATCTTCTAGTTTGGTTTTATGATGATGAAAATGATATTTGGAGTATCCAAAGCCAGAAATAAGTTAATAGTTACAACAATAATTGTCAGGTTCACAATTATTCTTGAATCAAGTTATAAAGAGTGTTTCTTACTAAAGAAAAATCAAAATATTTTAAAATATATTTATGTTCATAGATTAACTTTTACCACGGTGAAGGAAAGATAAATATGGTGTTGCACGTCTGGTGAAATAACTGTTAAATTTCTTTGGGAGAGCCACACGTTGACGGCGACGGTGGTCTGTGAACGTTTTCCTTGTCCAACCCTGCGGACTACTACCTACATCACCACAACTTACCCTCCGCTGCGCAGGTAGTAGAGTTGAAACGTGCGTAGGTTGAAATGTGCGGACCCCTCGAGCAACCAGCGTGCGCAACTCGACGGTTCCGAATTTATATACCATGGTTAGCGGGATCAACCACAGAGGCCAAGTCGAAGTCTCAGGTTGCGTCTCAAGGGGATAAAAGCATGTTCGTCACACAAGGCCGCACATTACAACAAACGTGGTCACAGCTATTTTCCTTAACCGTAGAGTAGTAATTTTGATTTATTTATAAAATTTCACTGAAATCTCCAAGTTGTTTTTATTAAAAAATATATTTGTGAAAATGCACTAAATTTTCCTAACCTGCTACCAAAATGTTTAACTTTTCCAACAGGTGAATTACAGTACTCTGAAACTGCATAATGGACAATCAATAACACCCTTTTTTGTGTTTATTACAAGTGTTATAAATATTTAGAGAGAGAGAGAGAGAGTACAAAAGCCTCACTACAGTGTGTCTGACCGTTTATTCATACCTTTTTAATTCCGGAGTTCTTAAATTCGACCCTTCCTGGTGGTCATAATGTCGGGCTAGGGATTAAAAATTGTCGGTACCATTAAACTCGACAATTTGTACCTGCCCTAATGACATGCCACCCCGCCGTTCACCTGCCGCTATTGGATTTCGTAAGTCACAGGAGAGTTATTAAAGTGCTCTTAGTTAAGCATTTTTATTTTTATTCCTATTATCTTATAATTTCTTGATTCCACAAGTAATTCCAATAAAAATGAACCAAACACAACATATTTATGACATAACTGAGTGTAACGTCGGCGCCAGGACATGCCATCAATTTGTGAAATATTAATATTTATTTGTGTTTTCCAAGCCGGATGCTTTTAAGAATCTTACAATAAGTGGCCGGTCAGCGCTAAGACGGACGTTCGACGAGCTTGGTATTCTCCCTAAACCTTTTCCGTGTGGAGGTATTGTTTGAACGAACACCTTTCACTTTTAAGGAAAGTACGTACAAGTGTATTCGAAGAATGCAGCCGGCGACGTTGACTCACTGGAATTTAGGTGTACCTAAAGAAAAGAAGAATTCTACGAAGTAATGAATGAAGTACGTGGCGAATATAGAACAACGATAAGGGTGTTTGCGAAGCGCCTAGGTGACGCTCATGGCGGATCGTCCTCTACGGCGCAGCCTCTGCGTTCCTAGAAGCCAAAGGGGTGACACAAAAAGAGTGTTTGCACGGTGGTGGCGAAGGCGTGGTTATTTGCTGATCACGTGACGTCTGGTACAGTATATATTGGGAGGAGTGAAGCTCCTCAGAGATTCTTTACGAGGGAATGTAGAGATCCGTCAGCACTGACATGTGACTGAGCTAAAGACTAGGTCGCGGAGACCAGATGTTTGTTAAACTGCTGCGGTAGTCTTATTGAACTCATTACTATGTGCGAGGGTCGTAACTAGTATCAGTTAGTTGTTGGGGAAAACAACTTATATTTTCGAAGTATCAGATAACCTGAGGGTTTTTACAATTTAGTTATCTTCAACTATATTTAACCAAGTGTAAACAATGCTCTCTGACAGCATTATTTGTGTAATAACAGATTATTAGATGCATTAATGATTTTCGGAGTTTGTCTTTGTTGTAAATTCAGATTTCTAGTTAATTTGTAATAAATCATTATTTATTGTTATTACACGTGTGTTTGGTTGCTCGGGAAACCGAGCTGGTGGCAGCGACAAAAACTACCATAGGGATTTTGGTATTTACGTGGATCCCGCTTCTACCAAAGAAAAAATAACATCGCATCAGGGTTTGAGGTGTGATGTTACACCGAGTTTTAAGCTTCTGTTTTTTTTTTTACTAATTTACGTTGTATATAGAAAGTACTGTAATCGCGAAACTTTGACGGAAATATCTGTTCTGGGAGTCCCTGATTCCGAAATGGTGGTGCATAGGATTCCACTGTTAATTTTCTTGCTGCTTTCATAAAACATATGATAATAATATATATTTTATTTATCGTACTGAATTAAATGCATCAGTTCTCGACAGTGCACCAGTGCTCAGCACTTCTGGTTTTAGAATCAAATAATTAGGCTTTGCAGCACTTTCTGGCTCCGGTTTTATTTTTGACATAATATTTTTTTCCTTTTATCATAAATCATGAAAAGTGCGTTATATGCATTTTATGACAGGAATGAAGCAAAAAGACGTCTTTGGTCATTCATGTGAATGTCAGAAATGAATCGGATACCCACTAAGAAAGCTTTGACTGAACTTCATGAAAGTTTTTCTATTATCTTCATAATTGTTCGTTCTGTTAGTAAGGAATAGGCGGGTGTTGACTACAAGAGCGCAATTTTCCACGTTTTCTGAGGTCGGAACATAAAATTAAGAAATATAAGAACAAAAGAAATTGCATAGAACGCCACTGATGTTTGGAAACTTTGAATACTAGAATTCTCAAGCAGTTCTTTCAAAAACTAGATTTAAGTTTCCACATCCAGTCACTGTAGGTTTTTAAAAATATCCTGGTAAGTGTCATATTCTATTGTTGTCAACTATTTTGTATCACATATGTGAGATGTTTCTCTAATTTTATAAAGAATTTTTTCATGTTCTAATGAACAGAATTGTTGCGAGGAAATAACATAGTCCCCATTTTGAGGTCCAAACATCGTGACTACAGGCTCATTCATTTTCGACAGCGTCAACTACTGATGCAAAAAATTAATTTTACAAAATTTATTTTGTATCCGTAGCTCGATAATTTTTAATTTAAGAAATCAACAGGGAAACAAGAAGGATAGAGATAAATAGCAGGCTGAGAATTCAATAATTAAGAGAAACAGTTGTTATATCCAATCTCGAATTTTTGACAATTGCATCGTACTCTTGAGTCATTTCCCTTCGTCTGGCGACAAAACGATGCAGAGCATAATTGATTAGAAATGTAATTTACATTATTTCGGTACAGAAATGTTGTATTCTAAAAATTCATTTTCAAGTTATTGGCGAAAAACTGAAAAATTATTTATAGAGAAGAAACTTATTTTTCCCTTGGTTTGCTTCTGTTTGTCACCTAATTATATTCAAGCAGTAAAATGTGCATTTGATGCCAGTGTTTGGTATCATTTTTCATCATTTTTGTGTAGATTTCAATTATTCTAAAACAACAAAAATTTTATAAATAAAAAAAAATATTTTAGTGGTAAAGCTTCTCGATTACTCATTACTGAAATAAGGATTCTCGCGATGGGCACAGGTAGTCTCGCGTAGTCCTAATCCTGAAGGAAGTGTCGAGTTAAAAGGTGAAATTATCCTCTCACCTGAGGATCTTTCGAGTTTAAGTACGCCCAAACAGCCATTTCATTCAAGCTGTCAATTCTGCAAAAATCTTTGTCACACGAAAACAAATTTGGTTTCTTCGTCTGCTATTCCGGTTATTGTCCTTGAACTATCCGGAAAGTTAGTAATAATGAACGACGAGTGAACAAGACTAAACGCAAGATTTGACTGGAAGTACCAAGCTAAAGCATTGTAAGCGGTAAGACACTCCTAAGTTCTGGCCCGCTTAGAGCACCTATTCGACCCTGATGCAACCCGTAATACGTAGGTGTATGAGCTCGGAAATCACAACACTCTGGATTCTGAGCAGTGCGCTTTCCAGAAGTATAGTTGGATGGGTTGAAAACCTCTCCTAGTCCATCCAAGCGTGATCTTGGAGTATCCCGCTCGAAGGTAAGAAGAGAGCGAAGACACTCCACCTCGCTACTACCTCGAGGAATAACGTAGGTCGTCTCCCACAACCGCACCTCCTTCATCACTCTTGTTTTCGAGCTCAGTCACGCCCTAAACTCCTTAACACTTTCATTCCTTCTTGTCTTGTCACAGCAACCACGTCTAACGAATTTGATAAACTGTGATTTATTGTACACTAGCAACCCGGCTTGGGATGGACGTTTTATGTTACAGCTCAAATCCTCGTTATAATTTACCGTAAGCAAAACAGCATGTCAAATACTATTTTATTCACCACAGTGGGTGTTTCTTCCCCAAAGACGTTGTTGAGTAGAAAGTATGTAGAAAGTATTCTTGAAAAATAATATGTATGTAGAAAATTTCGTGAAAAATAATTACTTTTCTTCTTTTTACTTCCGCTGACCCGCTCATAGGTTCCGGTCGACCATGCATGCATCCCCGCCTCCGAGATACATCATAGTGTAGACGACGACGCAAGTTCACAAACACGCTAGTAAAATCTAAATTATTCGTCCAAGTATTACAATAAGAAATAGGGTTTTGTCTTCTTTAACTTAACTACATTCTTGGGGTAGACTTCAACTCCACATGTCACTTTTTGGTTTATAATTCCGTTCCTAGGGCAACGTCACCGCTCCGCTTCCGTGAAATCTTAGTACCGTGTGCTTCCATGGTGTGAATCCTCCTCACTCTGGAGTTTTGTCTTACATAAATTCCCTCTTCATAATCAGAAACGGGTTTTAAATAATTGACGAAGAGGATCTATGTACGGAGTAGCATTGTGCTGAGACAGTGTACTTTTATTCCAAGCAAATATTGTAAACGTTTTTTTGTCACCATTAGAGAGAAGAAATTTTTTCTGAATTAAAAGTTTGTTACAGACTCTTAAAAAGAAGACATAGACACTCATTAAAAACTACCCTAAATACTACGCAAGAAGCGTCCATGGG
The DNA here is from genome assembly GCA_002313205.1 of Laupala kohalensis. Taxonomy (NCBI): domain Eukaryota; kingdom Metazoa; phylum Arthropoda; class Insecta; order Orthoptera; family Trigonidiidae; genus Laupala; species Laupala kohalensis. Next base: position 396,922 of record NNCF01129548.1, read on the forward strand.
GACTCTAGGAGAATGTGGCATTGCTTCCACTCACGCTATTGGGTTTCGAGCGATAGGGAGTCTTTCCGTTTTCATCATCTAACATTCTTTAAACGTACTGCCTCACTGGAGGGAGAGGGATAAGGAAAGGAAACCCTACCTGAAAACCAAACACTGATCCTCCAGGGTAGTGGAGAATTGATAAAGGTCGAAAACCTACTTCAGTGAAAATACACACCGGTAAAAACTCTGATAAATAAAACCAAAATATGAAGATTAGAATGTAGAATGAATACAGAAAGATCAGTGGTGTCCTCAATTCACTTTCTAGAACTATTACATCTACTCTAAATACCATGAGCGGATAGATATGTAGTTTTAGGGACCGACACATGGATAAAAGGAAATGGGTGATTTATTCCGAGTTAAAGGTCCCAAATCAGTACCTTCCCAACAAGTTTTCACAATTCTTTGTTTCTTCGGGACGCACTACTATTCAATTGTTTTGAAATGAGAAACCGCGTAAAGGAAAAATGTTGACAACTGTGTCACAATAAGACAAATTAGTGGAAATTTTACCTTTCATGGCTTTTAATAATAGAAAGTTATTTTGGTTCCATTGCAGCCATCATCACTCGGTACCGTGAAAGGATTCGGTGCGTGCTGTGATGAAGCTGAGCGGTCAGTTGTCACAACGTAGATGGAGCGTCTGCCACCCTAGCACGGTGTCACATTTTTTTATGCACTGCCATATATTCCAGCGTCTGGTTGTTCTGAGACTCCCGTTTCCATCACACATTACCTTCCTGGCGTTATGCGTATCTCCATGATGAAATGTACGAGGTGCACTACGTTCTAAGGAAATCCATCTCCACGCGAGGCAATCATTCGTCTACGTTCTAGCTCGGTCGTTGGCCTAAAATGCTTCCTTACGCCTGACGCAGCATGAGGAGAGTTGAGAAAAGATCACTGTTTGCTATCCATGACACATTTCCTCTCTCATCTCCGAAGCAGTTCCCAATTTATTTCATTAATACGACGGACGAACGTCTGTTGAGTCCAGCCTTACGCGGTCGTTTTGAAACATTTATCATCATGCCCATTTCTCAATTGTTCGGAATAGATAGTACAATTATGTCGCTGCGTTGTAGTTTTCACTATCAGATATTGTTCAATAAGAAAATGTGAGGTGAACAGTATTTTGTATCTTCATAAAAAGATATCAATCCAATTGTCAGACCCATTCAGTGAATTTCCAGTAATATTTTATAATAGCCTATCTTTATTCCTTTTTCCAATTTCTATCCGATGGACATAACTTAAATAATCAGTCTTCTTACGTATTCTTTCTTTTAATTCCCAAACACAAAACTCAGAAATTCTCTCGTTCTTTCTCTATCGAGGCGGCAAAACTGTGGAACAATCTTGATAAATACAAGGAATATTTCAACGAAATACTCGTTCTCCAAAACATTGCGATCCTCTTTGCTATCGGAGTTGCATTAACAGGAGGACCACAGTATGAATGTTGATGGATGAGAGTTATTCTTTCCCTTGTGATATCTTCGTCCTTTTTATTTCTTATCTTATTTTTTATCACATGTAAATGTATTCAATAAGAGGTTAAATGTAAGAGAAGGCATAAGCCAAAATAAAGATGCGTTATTATTATTATTATTATTATTATTATTATTATTATTATTATTATTATTATTATTATTTGTGATGTTTAACGCGGACACGTGGTGTTGCGGGTCCTTTATCATTTAGTTAAATGACTATCGTTTTTCATTTTTCACTTCTCGATATTCAGATCTCCAACCTTCATTTTTCTATCTGAACAGAAAAGCAATAGAATTTCATACGCGTATAGATCGAATGTCAGTGTAAAATTTCAGATGCATTAAGTAGATAAGACAAAGAGAAATGAAATATTAAAGTTTCTGGGATGTATGTACGGCAAAACGATTCCTGAAAATAATTTTTAATTTTCAACTCACTGCAAGATCTAAATATATAATGAAACTTACACTGTCCTACATTATCATGATTATCTGATATGTGTATATACGAGGCAAACAAAGGGGTTCTGAAGACAAACTATGGGGATTGTGATACTAATTGAAATAAGATATTTCTGAAATGTGGGCAATATCATACCATCTTCGTGAATATCGGAAACTCGACGTTTCTCCAGGAGTGATTAATTTGAACATTGACTTGGAGTCGATTTATTTCTGTTGTTTGACCTGAACGTTCTTCTTATTTAACTGTGGGACATGAATTAAGTCTGGCTAGAAAATCATTGTTTGTTCTAGTAATATTAAGATGATAGATATATACGGCCGCTGTATCAATGTTAGCCGAAGGCTTCTAAGAGTTCTTTAACGTTGAGAAACATCTTCATGGAACGGATAACGCATTTTCGTTTTGGGAGCAGTGTAATTATTGATTAAGCAGGTAAATTAAATATTATCCTGGTAAATTAACTCGTTCTGTTTCTCTTAAACTTATTGACTCTAACTTTTTACCCGAGCCATAATATTGATCATACTCGGATTCACAAGAGAGGGGAATTAAATGCAGACTTTCATTTTACTCACTCCTTAGAGAAACTGAATAAATTCACATTTAAACGCCTCACAACACAAGTGCGTAATTTTCTTTTGTTCCAATATTTACTTGACAGGGAAGAAACATCACTTTAAAATTTAAAACGCTTGCAATGTTATGGAGAGATTAGCGTAGAATACGACCGACCCCCTCCATCCCCCGTACAATACGAAACCTCAGGAGGTTCACTGCTGCATTCTCAACCACCTGCTGTGTAAACGACTGAAGCACCAGGCCGCGCTTGGATCCATTTTAATTAACATTCACATATCTGCAATTATACATTATGAGTCGTGGCGATGATTATTTTTAAAACACAATTGCAATAATAATCCGATCAATAAACTATTACAAACTCTGCACTATTATGTTCTGTAAGCAATTTGTTTGGAGGTTCGCTGAACTAGTGAACATACAGCACGAACCGCGACTGATTTGACATAATCCTCGTGACTGGAACTTCTACAAACGTATCTCATCCAGGTTTTTATGTCACGCACAAATTGAACTCTCCAGTTTTCCCCTTCAGTTCTGAAAGTTTTCCTTTTTTTGTTTGTAAGAATGCTCTAAGACTGTTTGTATGAAAAAGTATTTATGGAGACTTGTTTTAGTAATTTCGTGTTTCGTGTACGTTTATTGCTAGCTCTTTCTTCGCGCAGCATCTTGTCCTTTGGAGAGCACCCTATCACCTTCGAACTGAAGTAAACTAAATTATATTTTTAATTATCTTTCTTGAAATCATATTAATATGGACATATCAACATTGAAAATACATCATATGCTTTCCTCGTGGTTTTTGAGAATAAATCGAGTGATTTTCAATTTTATTTCTAAAATAACGCGCAATGTATGCAGCAAATACACTTCACGATTACTAGTTGAAAAATGATTTATTTTTTCAGTGAATCAGACTACCAGGGTCAAGAAAAACATTATTTCACTGTACCCTTCATTTCTCTTGCATGTATAAAACAATTTTTGAGAAAAAAAAACTTCTTGTGTACAGCAAATCTCATGTCAGTGAAGTTAGTTTTATTTGACATAACGTTTCAATTTTCGAAGGGCAAATGGGATCAAGAGATGGAGAGAATATTCTGTTTCAGGATGATGAACTGCTTAGGGCGCGAGGGCAAGGAGATTTCATAATTGTCCCTTTAAATAAAATTGATGAACGATGAGCACAAAGGAAACTAGCTACTGTTTTTTCGGTATGGATTTATTCGTGTATAATATATACATCTCTCTCAGTTACTGTAATTACACCTCTAAATTTAACCCTCGGCCTTGCCATTGAGATGTTGAACCATAAAATGCTCATTTGCCATAAAAATCGGCACGCGCTCAACGGGACAAAAAAGTTTGAGGATCCATGTATTATTTCACATGTAACTTTTATAATTTGCAATGTGTACATTCTTTGAAAGCTATAAATGTACATTTGTGTGGAAAATATTATTTATTTTAGTTACTTCTGCTACAAACAATGAGTATTTGGACTAACTTAGTGTTTTTAATTTTGTGTTCTAATAATTATTTCATAATAACATTTCTGGAAAACGAGTTTGAGTTATCTATCAAAAGATTTGGCGTCAAAATGAACAGTTTGAAATCGTTGAGTTACACGATATAAAGCTCTAAGACCGTGAAACAACACCATTAACTTATGATTTTCAATGATCTGTTCGAAAATCGACCTTTGTATCGTGTGTACCTCTAATTAATGTCACAAAGGCAATTTTTTAAATATATTTAAATAATTGTTGAAAGGGATTTTAGGAAGCCAAAGGGAACAATTGTACCGTTTATTCTCGTCCCGCACTTTTATTCTTGTCTCGTCTCCAACGAAACTGCTAATATGAGTGGGGTTTTATGTTGATACGGACGTTCATAGCTTGGAATATCTTATGGTATAATGGAATCTTGTCTTCCGCAACATCGTACATTTATTTCCTGGTCTTATGCATCCAATATGAATTACAGACTAGACTCCTATAAATTCTCCACTTCCCGCGTCCTTCAAAATCCCCTTCACTGCTTCAGAAAAGAAACGCTTCAAGAGTTTATGTTTTTAAAATGTCTATAGCGCGTCCAGTGAGCCCCCGCATCACAAAACAACATTCCTTCCCCCTCTCCGCGCATGCGCAGAACGTTCACTCCGCCTGCCTGACGCTTTAGCGAGACGTCGCTTCATTCAGTGCTAGGACAGCTTGCGGGAAGGGTGTGACGACAAGCGTTTGTCTGCTTTTAGTGCATTTGCTTTATTATTGAGTTTTATTATTTTTCAACGTATGTGCGCGTGTGATATAGTACTCGATAAAGATGTGAAAAACACATTTCGACTTTCCAATGACTTTTGAATCAAGACGTGTTTCAGCGTCGCCGAATCTGTCGAAATACAGTGCAATGTAATGTTTTGGGGCGTGTATGAAAATTTTGAATTGGTTCCATGAATTTTAGACGTATTTGTTCCCTTCTCGCTGGCCAGTGCACTGCTAATAAATTCTCCAGCTGTCTACCTTGGCTGGAGGGGCCCCACGCGACGCCAAGATGCTTCTCTGCTCGCTGGCACATCTGTGAATGTTTTGTGTAATGTGCTCGTGTGAGTGTAATTTCGAATGAAAAAATATACAACATCTCTGTGCTCGGTGACTAATAATCGTCGCCTCATAACGAAATTCTCTGTGATCGTTACGATTTCTCTTTCGTCCTGTTGTCATTTTCTTGGATGTCAAGTCTAATACGGCGAGAAAATCAAGAACTTTCATCCCGTTTCTACCGATAGTTTGAGGTAAGAAGTGTTAAAGCTAGCAGGACAGTGCGCCTGGCAAGTGAAATTGTGAAAGTGTGATGAAAAAGGTGTTTGACAGTGACGTGTGAATGTGCCACCGCTTTGTTTCTCGCCTTATTTTTCATGTCTTTGATGTGTGATCGTGCTTTATTTTGTCTCCCTGCCTGGAAACGGTAGCAGAATGGACCGGCTTGGAAGTGAGGATTAAAAAAAAAATGTATGCGTATTCCGTTCCTAACATTTGATTACTCAGTGACCACAAAGTCCCTAGATCTGTGTTTACAGTCGTATGTACATATATTTATGCAGTTAAATATATTTACAAACGATTTAGCTGTATTGTGTGAAACTGCTGTCGATAATGGATTTGGCCGATGGTAGTTTCAGTCTTTCAGCATTATCTATTTTCACTCGTCCTCATAAATTACTTCTACTATTAGGCTGCTACTTTCATTTGTTAAATCCTCTTGTGCTTAGGAATCTTCGGAGAAACTCCAATCATTGATTTTTCGGGCTTCAAAATGTTACTCATTTGCAGAGCGAAATACTATCTGCGGTTAGAAACAGATGAGCTACGTACTAATGTGTTAAGTGGACGCTAGCTCTTCTATCGGGCTCCAGGAACCTACCGTCGGTGAATGTAGAAGATCTTTCGTGTGGTAGGTAAATACGAGCGTGAACGGTCGCATGAAGGAACGAGGTTATGGACTTGCCGTCAGTGTTACCTCTAACTTTGTCAACTATACCGAAGATGTATTAATTCTCGAGCTCTAGATAATATTTTATTCGTATTATAATGACTATTCATCATATAATGACGGTATTTTACGCTGGTTAGTTACAATTAAGTAAGAATTTAAATTTGACTGTTTAGTATCCTCATTACTTTTGAGCAGAGTAGAAAGTGTTATGAGATTTTGTTTATTTTATTAAAAGACCTATTTAGTTGATCTATGAAAAAACGGATTTAAAATCGATATTGAGTGTTGTTTTTCGCATTTGATCAAAACTTATTATTTTAAATTTAAATTGTTTGTTTTCTTATTAAATTATAGTTCGCTATACAAAATATTTGGTTCGAAAATGTATAAGTTTTCTTCGCCGTTTCGCATTCAGAGTAATAAATACTGAATGTGCGACATGGTCTGATGAGTTGCATCATTGTGATCAGTTTTTTAACGCGAGCGGAAAAATACGCGTGATTTGCATATCCTTAATGACCTGCAATGCCGCCTGTTTGTTTATTTGTGAGTTTATTATGAACAATTTACTCGCCCATTCAATGCGTGTGTTAAAAAAATACTTAATTGAATTATCATATTGCATAAATTTCGTAAAATATTTTTTTTCTATGTCTGTATTTTTCGGTTGATATTTTTTTTTATATATTTGAAAATATAGATACGTGGGTTCTTGATAATAGTTCAGGATCGCACGTTCGGGGCTTCCGTTGCTTGTAGGTTGGCAGTCCTGACCCATGCATTTCGTATTGATTACTAGATTTTTACTTACATATTCTTTAGTTTTTCTGATACTTAGACTTTCAGCGACTTGTTTGTTAAGAGAACTATGAACAATATAATTTATTATTTTTGAAATAATGTTTCTGATTTTCTAAAATAACTTACAAACATTCTAGGCTTTACAGCCGCCATTGAATTCCTTCCTTGCACTCTCATAAACATACAACGAAACATTCAGTAGGAATAAAATACCTTGAACAATTAACCGCTCACTATCTGAGTCGTATTAATATGGTTTGCGCTGTATTTCTCGTGATATAAACCACTACGCAGTTCGTACTTCTGGAAACGGTCAAGCTCAGTGGATGATTCATTGTAGTCTCAAAATACATGTATTATAATATTTTAGTGAAAGATCGTCCCGTCTTATTCGCTTGCTTGGCATGAGTTGTATTACTAGTGATCTTAATATTTTTATGTATGCACTATAGTTTTTTCATAATTTCTGAGCCGTTAACTTAAGTTTTAACGATGACGGGGTGGGGTGTTTCACTATTGGTTTGTTATTTGTTTCGTGGTGATATAGGTTATGTTGAAAGAGGTTAGTTGAGGTCACTAATAGCGGAAACCAAAAGGTACCTTTTATTCGTATCATTCTTATTGTTCTAACCGGTGAGTTAAATTAAAAGGGAAAAGTCTTCTAGTAAACAACCATTAAATTCATGATCATTTCGGGGGTCAAGTGGAGTGAAAAGTAAATAAAATTGACTCTGAATCCCACAAGATTTACATTGCGTAATTGAACACCGCTTTTGAAGACTGTGATAATATGATGAAAAAAGTAAGTTTTCCTATGTTTCCCTTGGATTGCTGGTTATCAGGAATTTTAATTGAATCTGAGGAAGTCACTATTTAGCATGACGTTCAAACTAGTTCGAATTAGTTCTTTCAATTGGGGATCAAAAATTATACTTCTTAGGTCTTCAGTCACGATTGCTGTTGATTGAGTGGTACAATTTTTGAACCCTTCCAAAATAGATCATAATGGTTTCATTTTAAGCCACATTTATGGAGTGGGAGTTATTTCGTCGATTTTTCACATTTGCATTATTTTGGTGTTATCGAACTGTGTTTCATTCTCCGAATTTCGTTTGTAAGCTTCATTTGTATCGAAAATGATTTTAAGTTATTTGAAAATGACGCAAAGGATGTTGGATGAGAAGTCGTGTTAGTAAGGTTTGCGCTCATTGTGCTTCATGTAATGTGATATAATACCTTCTGGATTCTTACGATTGGAATGACTCGTGCACGTACTGTTACAGAGTCCCTTGTAGTTGGTGACATATTTTACTAGTGTTCTGCGCGAATTTTCTTTCGTGTTTTCCTTGTCTACAACCGTTATCCGTCCGTCAAGTATTCGCATACGCGTTGTGACGTCCTTTGTGTATTGCCATTCCTATTTTGTTTTGAAATAATGAAAGCAGTGTTATTCAAACATGGCGCTTGGTTGTCGGAAACAACTTGACTGAGTACTCAGTTCATTCAACAGTCTTTTGATGTTTTCTAGTTCGAGTCGCAAACAAAGTTGATCTGCGATGTTGAATGTTTTAACCGCAGCGAATTATGTTTCCACGTTCTTAACAGAATGTTTAACACACAGCTTCGCGTGCTGAAGAGTTCGTGTTCTTTGAACTGCTACGTGTATTTATTCGGAAGATTACATTTGAAAGCATAAAGAAATCACGCGGATTTATTGTAAATGTCGTCATACCTTTCAAATGTTTGTCAGACTGCAACGGTGCTATCGTCCTAGGTGAATCATTGTTCATGCGTGTTGTAAAGATAATGTTCATGACTAACATCGTGGGGTGGTGGTGCTGGATGTTATGGCGTAATTAATGTGGCATTATCATACTAGATATCAAGGGATTATTTCTCAGGGATTATATATTAAATATCAGGAGAAATTCATTATTTTTATTATTTATTAAAAATAATTAATGTTTTAATTGATTAATTTATAGACATTTTAATAACTAAATTCTTGTTAAAAATATATTAAAAATCAAAAATTGTTATAATTTTTTTATTTTCTAGTTTTATTATACTAGGGGACAGATCAACACTGGCATTTAGTCACTATAACAATATTTTCAAGTTAATTTTTAATGAATTAATTAATTCTTATTTATACTTAATTGGATTACATTCTTTTCATTTGTTGGTTTTTTTTATTTATTATAGTTTCTCGATATATTAAATATTGCAGAGGTGATTCTCCTGAGGGACACAATCCAGATATCACGGAGCGGCACCCGCGCTTCCAGGAAATGTGTCATCATTTCATAGTCATCGGTAGCAAGTGTTGTGCATTGCTTCAGCGTAAAACATTCCTATGTCACAACCTGTAGGTGAGCACCCAATGGATGTATCTCAGACACAAGGGTCCGTGGTCCATAAATACATATTTGCAACCCAATACTTTCGTATATTATGAAGCAAATGTTTTCGGTTTAACGCAAAACACATTGACCTGCCATTTCCGGAGGTCAGCTCAGGGACTTCCTCATGGGACGAACCCTATGAACTACTCCCGGATATTATTCGACCCCATGGGCCGACTCGCAGTTCTAAACATTGTGATTAACAAAGGTCGAATTGGCGGCTTTTGCTTGAAATACCGGCTGAACGCTTCGAAGTGGAAGGCTGCCGCCCACCTATGACAGTGAAAATTGTTTGAAGACGCCACCGACCTCCTCCCCCACCCCTTTATGTGGTAGTGTTGACGGAAATATTGTCGAGCGAAAGGAGACCGGGATAGTGCAGAGTTGTAAGATTGTCAAAACCCCAATTGCAAAGTTTACAAAAATAATTTTTCAAAACGAATTTTCACAAGATTGACACTTATGGCATTCGATTTCTGATATTAAGAAACTTCTATATACCAAGTCTCAGCAACATCCCCCCATAAATTTGCGAGAAAACCGTTTTAAATGATTGCGTAAATAATAATTGTGCAAAATAAATGTTCACATGATTGACACTTATGACATTCAATTCCTGATTTTAAAAAACCTTTACACACCCAGTCTCGGCAAAATCCCAATAAAAGTTTACGAGTTTACGAAATCCCACCTGAAGTTTGTGAAGTGTTGTATTCTGAATCGCCACATATTTTACGGTTAATTTTATTCTTAATTCTTTAGTGTGCGAATCGTAATTATGTCGTGTTTAGCATCATTTTTCTTTATTTATTAAGTAGATTTCAAAACTACCAGAATACATGCGATATCTTTATAAATAAATAATTTTTTTATATTAGGGAGGAAATATGAACTCAACGACTGGCCAGCGCCGACTGCCTTTGGGGTGTGATGGGTCGGGTGGCGCAGGTTGTCAGGGACATTCACAGACGAATGCCGATTTAAACGTACAATTATTGCTTGAATAATAAGAATAAGATATGACAATAAATGTCTGATAATATACAGTGTCAGATCCGAGGGGAGGCACAGTATGTTAACTATAAAAATAGTAATAAAAAAAGGAAGTTTCTCTTTACTTTGATAAAATTCAGTAAAGCAATCCATTGAAAGCAACAAGTCGTTACAGTAGAGTAGGTGTAAAATGACGACTTCATAGGACAAACATATGACTTACTTTGCTTTTATTGATTTCCTCTCCTTTACGTGAACATGAGCATAGGGCTGCGATATTTCACTGCTTCTAGCTAAGTATACTCGCACTCCAGCGAACCTATCTAATAGAAAATCACCTCGATAAAACTTACAACAGAAGGATAATCGAAAAGTGTGATTCATAAAGATAAGACAATAAATTATTAGTAATTGGAATAATAGAACTTTATTAGTACAATAAATTAAGGATGGAAATATTTTATCAATATTCTTATAAAACGTGTAATGATAACATTGTACGATTCATGAAATATCGGGAAAAATATAGATTACATATCTACCCTTGACTCGAAAGCAGGTACACCTTAAGTAAACGTTAAATGAAAATCACGCATTGGCTTGCCTTTGACGTTGATTCCTAACACTCATTAATTCATTCTTATTTTGTAAGAATTATTCAAATTAATCCTCTTTCCATATAGAAGAAGTTTTAAATAACGTCCACAGTTATGTTTTATCTATTTCATGAAAGGCGTTACTTTTAATTTATTAACAAAGGAACGAAATCGGAATAAGTGTAATAAAAGGGCGCCCAACCGAATTCGAATTGTTTGATGATTTATTATAATCTTCTTATCATTGAATTATGACTTCAGATAGTATGTGTTCAGCAGCTGAATGGAATTTCCTTGATCGAGGACAAAAATTTGTCAAAGATGTTCTAATTTTACCCGCGAAGTGCCGTTCAAGAGCGAAAGTGAGTGCATGGGCTCAGACGTCTAAACGGATTTCAATATTCCATAATTCCGCCTACTCATAAGTTGTAATCAGGCTGCAGAAACACTCGGATACATTTAATTTGCACAGATATTCAAGTTCACGTGGTATTACCATAGACTTGCTATCTCAGCAGCTTTGTAAAATGAAAATTTCGTCGGTCGATTTGAATATAGATGCATGCGATCTTAAACTAAAACATTTGTGTTAAAGAAACTCTTATTTTATTCGTTGAAAGATTTTGTATTCGGCTTAGCAAATATTGTCAAATTTTTGTTTAACACTATCTGAGAGGCGGTGAACCCGCCGGACCTGTCTACTGAGTTATCTCTATCGTGTGCTAACTGTCTATTTCTAACTATTTAGTAGCATGTGCACGTCATTCCTGTTCATTTTGTTTCGTATGGAGGGAAAGGGAAGTGTTAATGTGAGGTGTTGCTATTGGCAGACTACTGCCATGTCAAATCCATATGATCCAGAGAACGGGAGTTCACTTTTGTCGTACGAAACCGATGCTTTGCACCGCGCTCGTTTTTGTTCATGTATGGTTGATATAGAGAGAGGAAATGGACACATTATTCCGATGCAATGAAATCCCGCGTTGAGTCGTTCGAAGTCTGTGATTTCAGCTCGATGCGTTCATTTGTGAGCGGCGTCGCTTCTATGGTTATTTGCGAACATGAGCGTGCTCGCTTCCTTGTGCGTGGACACAGAGGGCAGGTGGGGGCGCGACATTCCGTCAGAAGAAATGGTGGGCTTGCACGTGGTGGCGTGGGGACGCGCGTCCGGCGCGGCGTGCACCGCCTCGCTGAGGTGTTGTGACTCGTGCGTTGCTGCCAAACTCCCAAGGCCGTGCAAGCTGCGCCACGAATTGTCTTGTCTCTTTCGTTTTTACGCGCGGAGGCGTCGAAATATCATTTGTTAACATTGACCTTTTGACAACTTCATTGAGGGATGAAATAAACCGTTGTTTCGTGGACGTAACATATTGATGTAAATTTAACATCAGAGTGGATTTCGGTTTATATGTTGTTTTGTTGGGCGCACTCAAGAGAAACGTAAATCGCATTTTCTTAGTATTTTGCAAGTCTGAGGAAGGCGCTGTTCCTGGAAAAATGTTTTCCCTGGAATCCGAAACAGGTCATATTAACTTTACAATGCAACTCCCTGATCATTTGTTTGAGTCTATATTTTTCAACTATTATTTTCTCTTTAAATATCACATTAGGAATGCAATAACGATTTACACATTTTAATCTTAACGTACATACATTCATACATACATATTCAACGAAATTTCGACTCATTGCTCATTATTGCAGATTAAATTGACATATTTTAGGGCGTCCTCTTATTTGAAATACACAGAGAACAATTTAATGAAATTTCAGTTAATATATTTTTGTCGTTTAATTGGTTCCAGCACAAATAACTAATTTAAATTCATTTTAAAAATACTGATATGAAATTTCAAAATTAAATCTTTCTTTTCAGATTTCTAATATTCTGCATTTTTAAGTAACAAAAGTATTTTACAACAATTAGTCTTGTGCTTCCTGTTTTAAAAACTTGATTCCTGTATATTTTATTATATTCGTGTTCTTTTGTATAGGAAAGATCACGAGAAATATAGGATGCAGCATCACTCGGGGAAGAGGTGCGCTAAAATAGAGATACTGATCACATTATGAGAATGGTTCCACTGCACTTTGTAGGATGCAAGCCGTTTCACGTCGTTGGAATGGCGACGCGCTTTAATGTCACTGAATACTACTTTCACATTTTTGCGTTTGAGTTCTCATGGAAGCACTTAAACTTCCTCTATAGACTAATAAAATTAGTCGTGTCCTGACCGTTGGTTTCCCGTGGTTCCCAACGGAGCTCAATGAATCGATAGTTACAGTATACTTAAAAGATATTTTACAACTAAATTAAATAATATTAAAGAAGCGCTAAAGGATACTAAAAAATACTGTTACTATACAAATCACAAGTAAATAAAATTAACAATCATTTTAAGTTCAAAAACGAAGATAGGCAAAATTAAAGCTGCAACTATCTATTCAATGAGAGTGAATACCAGGGCATTGTATGCACAGCCTACGGCTCTACTTAAGGGGTATTTGAAAGGCGCACAGACAAAAAACCTCGCCACACATTTGTACATAATTAATAATTTTTGTAAATAAAGCGCCCTATTGAAATTGAAATAAATTTAGAAGAAACTTCGATTGGTCTCTTGTATTCTAGTATTTCCATATATCTGTGAATATTTTTTTTTCTGCTTTGTATGCTCATGAAACAATGTAGGATAAATGTCTGCTTCTGAGTTATGCGTTTGTTCGTTTGCAGCTGTTATTTTGCGTATGTGAAACTACGTACGAAAACTTATACAATATTAGGAAGGAACATGCACAAAGGGCGATATGTAGATAAATATAAAAAAGGGGGGAATGCCAATGAAACGAGTTTAATGATGTATGCGATTCGAATCCTTTCGAAGAACCTGCGGACACCAAGAGGCATGCTTCGTGCGTCAGCGTTAAAACGCTGCCGCCGGGGCGGATGTACCATCTGCGCAGTCGATCACGCAAATACACCGCGAGGTCAAGTCAACGCTCTGCCAGAATGAAAATGAAATAATGACTTTTCCGTTGACTATAATTGACTTATGACTAACCCTTCATTTTGTATGTAATTTTAATTTTACCATTTTCTTCTTATAAGTATGCAGCATGCAATCGTGTGAAGTCCATTTTCATAATTTTGGGGAATTTTATTTATAGTACTTATATTTACCATTTGTAAATATACTTGTACATTTTCTACCGTGTTTGTTATTTAACGACGTTTCTTTTGTTCATAAACCTTCTCAATTGTCACACGTGAATTCTGAGAAGATTCGTTTATGGCAACATTACGTATTGAAGTACTTCCATGTGGTTTCGATTGGATTCGAATATACGTTAACATTATTTTGTAATACAGTAGTCTCTCCTTATGACGATTCTCCCTATAACGATAATCTCTCTAGAACGATGAAATGAACTTGAGTTGTCATTACATTTATTCTATTCCAATATTGCACTCTATGACGATGGTATTTCACTCGCTTCATTTCTTTGCCGATTCAGAACAAAGTCTGGTCAGTGCTTGGGGGGCGGAAAAGGAAGCAAACTAGGATGACGGAATTCTTCAATTTATGTAAATAAAGCAGAAAAATAGTAGGGTGTCAGAAAGTAAAATATGTAGGTACAGCAGAAAATACTAAAACAGCTTTTTCTCAAATTTAATGTAAGTAAATATATGTGATATTTTATGTAATGCATATTTTTGGTGTAAGTATATGATATTACTTTATTTTTAAACGTACTTCCTCAAATTTTGGTTTCTCTCCATATAACGATGAAGCCGTTTTTGTAAATCGGGGACCTGTTTAAAAATAAAGGAAAATGAAGGTAATTTTCATAATAAATAAGTGAAATATAATATTCTTATTGAGTATCCTTTGTACGAAAGTCATGAAGATCCTTGAGGACGTCACGTGCGTCGACACCAAGCAGACACTACCCTCTATGGGCGGATGGGATTCTAAACACCTCTTATCGGGTAGCAGGGACACCCAAAATGTATATTTCCATCAAATACTTGCAATAGGAAACAGTAATACTTTATTTTAGGATGTAAAAAAAGAAAAGTACTCATGTTAACCGTGGGTATCATATATGCATTAATTGTAAGATACATTATAGTAGTAAGTAATCGTTCATAAATTACGTCACGCGATCTTTGAGGATTCCCCCCTCCCGACTCCGAGTGTCACGCTTCGTCACGTTATACCAAACCCCTCCTTAACGTGACGTCACAAAACAACCTGCCCCCTCCTATCATGCAGAATTGAAAAGAGTAATTAACGGAGAAAATATCATTTGTGTGCTTAGGAGGATTATAAAGGTCGAAGGTGTCGCACGAAGAAAATGGAGGATTATATGACTTTTGTTTTCATTGTAGGAAAATCTGCCTCAATTGAGACAATTTTCAACATCACGAACCGCCACTTTTCGACGAACCCACCCTCCTCCCAAGACCATGACGTAATTTATGAACGAACCCTAGCCGTTTTAGATTTTTTTAGTAAACGAGTATAATCGTTTTGTCGTCAAGAAACACGTGAATACCTCGAAATTTTTCCTGGGTCACTTGCACCAACGTTATCTCTCGTCTGTTTCTCAAAGTGCCAATGAGTCATTTTTTGTGCAAATAATTGTACAATTACAACTTCTTTTAGGTTCAGTTGCATCATGTTTTGTTGATAATCCACGGAAAGTATGAATAGAATTTTTCCGAACACGGCATTGCGTCATCCCTTGGTCAACGATTTACGAATGTTTCAAAATTTACATTTCGGCTAAACATTATATAATGTGGGGAACATATTCAGGGTAAAACGTTTCCATGAAACAGTGATATACATTCATATTTGGAGCAAGATTTACAGAGATGCATCAGGTGTAATTGCAGACTTCCCAAGTGAGATTTTATCTCATAGTCCATGCGAGTTACTATTTAAAGTTCACGGGATTTTTTTTAGAGTTTTTGAGTCTGTACACTCGGAGAAGCAAATCACAATTTTAACTCTAAATTCTAGACTACACTACACGTGTATTGTGAAGTACATATTACATCTTTTTCCCTGTAGTCAATCATATTGCTCTTAAAGAAAGTAGAAGAGCTGAACGCTTATTCTTATTGTTTTTGTCCAAGCTCATTGGTGACTCTTTATCATGTTGGCCACGTTCGTTCCAATATTGCTCTAGATTTCTAGATAAGAATAACACTTCTATTTCTCTCAGTGTGGCAGCTGTTGAAGTAACTATGTGCTGCTCTTGTAAAACGAGGTACAGTACTGTAATTCTAATGTAAAAGGAAGTAAACCAGGAATCATGCTACTGGAAACTGAGGGGAACTTTGGTTTTAATGCCGGAAGTCCGTTGGCACGTCACAAAACACCAACCACGCGATCGAAATCAGAACTCAGGTACTTCCCCAGTCAATAATGTGGGCCAAGCAGCCCGTCTTCCTGAATCCAGAATAGCTTGTGCGATTCTCCGTAAAACTTATGCTTGCTTTTGAAAGGACCAAGGCGACTTGTGGGGCGGGAACGAAGTTGGAAGTGGGGTGCTTAACTCTCCGCATTTGTTGTCTGGGTATGGAAGGGACTGCCATCCGCCTTGACTTCCTTCGCGCAAAGCAATCGAGTTGATCTCGCGGTCGCTTTCTCTTCACCTTTACGCCTCACTTTCGCGGCTTCTGCGGACGGGCTACCACTAGTCGCGGTTAGCCCGTCACGTACCACGGCTTGGCGATATAGTTTGTGGAAATAATAAAACCACTATCACGGCATTATTTTTTATTACTATTAAACCTTTTAGTTTACACGTGTACGTTTATTCGGAAATTTTCATTCGGAAATTCAACATTAAGTTCAGTTCTTATGATATCGCATATCAACTGATTATTGTGAGGGGTGAAAGAGTTATCAGCTTGTATATATAATCGGCCATTTATATTCTCTGATCCCCTTATATTCGAAATCGAATTGACACAACGGTAATGTGTAAGTTATGAAGCGCACATAGCCAGTTCAACTACTATCCAAGTGGCATGCATTTGCTGCGTATAACCAGTCGCCTGGGGCCGCATGTCTTACAACAAGGCCTTGAAGCCCCCGAGGGAGAAAGGTAATGTGACTTGGTGACCCCGCAATCGAACCCGGAACATCTGAACTATGATTTCTCTTTCTGTAACTTGCAGAAGCAGAGTATTCTTCGACAGCAGTTGCTCGACCCTTGAGTTTGAGAAGGTATCGATTACAGCCGACATAAAAAGGAAGGGCGGGGCGCGGGCGAAGGCTTGGCCATGTCTCTTANGCTGCTGAGTTGCCGGCGTTTGATAGCGAGAGCGGTGTGGGCGTGAGGAAACGGGTCTCAGTCCGCAGCTATCCCCACCCCATCAACTGAGATTCATGCATTCCCTTCGACCTTCACCTATCTTCGCCATCTTCACTATCCTCGAACTATCCCTCCCAAAGCCGTAGCTTTACAGCCGCCGCAGCTGTCGCTACCCAAGGCCTTCACAGCGGCGCGCGCTGTAGCCACGTTTCGCAACTGCTCATACCCTGCTGCCAGCCAAGTAAAAGTCACCAGGCGAGCGACCGGCTGGCGACTGCGGGACCGGACATTGGCGTGCGGACACCGGTATGCCAGTGCGGCGTCACCTCCGCCACTGCCGCCGCTGCTGAGCAAGTCGAGTCATGCCGGCCGGCGGCGCAGCGGCGTGGCTCGCTCGCGGGCGCCGCTCCTCGCCTCGGAAACTCACCGCCCGGTGCGGATGTTGCCACATCTACCTCGAGGAGCATCTTTCGATCGCGCGTCTGCGCGCCTCGCGGAGGAGAGAGGGGATGGTGATGTGCCTGGCTCCCGTGTTGCGCGGTCGTGTGGGGAGGGGCGGCGGGCAGCAGGCGCACCTGCGCGCTAGATGAGCCGCCCGCGGGCGATCGCAACCCTTGGTAGTAATGCAGGGTGCGGGCAGGCGTTCGCGAGGCGCGAACGACGCGCCGAAGGCACGGCGCCCACCGCCGACCGTAAAGCGCACCTTTGGAGGCATGTTTTGTGCACAGACGTTGGATCTCCTCTCTCCACCAGAGAGAACTTTCGCTACCGGTGTTACTTTTCCCCGACTTCATGAATATGCAATGACTACTTCGTTGTCTTCAGATCAGCCTTTTGAGCGTGATTTCAATGTTTGATTAAAAATTTACTTTTGTTGGATGTTGGGAATATTTGTTAAGATATTATTAAATTTGGATGTAATGCTAATAGTAACGTTAATCATTATTTGTACAATATTGAATTATACTATTGGTTTCAGTTCACAATTTTAAAAACATTATCCTGTCTTAACTGTTATAGCTTACTGCGAATTACGATGTCTGGAATGTCACAATTTGATAGTATTTTCAGATTATTTGAAGTTTTATCATATAGTGTATCAACTTGAACCTAATATTCCAACGATGTCATAAAGAACCGGAGTCCCTAAAACTAATTTCTTTGGAACATTACATAATTTTAAATTACATGTTTGAAAAGAAAAGTGACTTCTAATCGTGGACAAGTATGTCTGATTAATATTTGCGTATATGTGATAGCTGAGAATACCATTCTTCAACTTGGGGGAGATCGTAATCACACCAATATTTTGTTTTCGAAGTACGGGTTTTCCATGTCTTTTTAGAGTGGTTAGATGCTCTTTCATCTAACGAAATTGGTGACTTACGGCACCAAAGAGATTTTTGGGGCTGGATAAGGGAAAAGTCAGCCGAAAATCTTGGCAGGGAGACTGGAGCCCGCGCTTTTTTTTCTCTGCAGTATATTCGGAGGGAGCAAAAGCCCTGCTATTACGCTACCGTTGTATATGTAGCTTCAATCACCCTCAAAGTTTGTCAGGTTCAGCGTTTTATCGTCACTTCTTCATTAGGATTCAAACTCCCCACATCTGACCCTCTTCTCCGGAGGAAAACCATTTCATCGCCGACACTTAAAGAAAAACAGTTATGAAAAACTGATTTTAATTAAAACTGAATGCTGAATGGCCCTTGATCACTTCAGCATTTCAGCATGCTACGTACAATTTTTCCGAGGGGTGCAACACAAGATTACCATATAACCACACACCAGAGAGATATATATAGAGAGAGTTTAAAATTAGTGTACATTAGAGTCACAAGTTTTGATGGAATAATCATTAGCACAAAAGATAGCACCAACAATTTTTTCGATGGCCATTTGTAAAAAAGGGGGATTATAATTGTTGCAAGAAATTATCAAGGTATGCAAGCGCACATAGCTGATCTCAATGATACCAATTTCATCAGGAACGTAGAAAAAAAATATCTCAGATTTTCCAAATTTCAATTGTGTTGCTCAATATAAACGATCTGCGGTTTCAGGAGGAGGAGTGGCAATGAATCATCATTCGGATGATCGCGCAAATATTGTGACCTCGTGGAAGTTCAACTGCGAAAAACGTCTGCTCTTGGTGAATATGTTTCGAATATTGGAGAAATTTGTATTAGCAGATGAGAGGCTGAAAGCGGACACTTAATTTTGTGTTGTAGCTGTGTAGGGTCTGGTACGAATTGAGTAACTTTTACCTGTCGCTGGTTGTAGAAAGGTGCGAATTGAGAAACTATTTAAATTTTATCCTTCGAGCAGGGCACGATTTGAGAAACTTCTTTACTTGTCCAATTGCGACAATAGGAACTTTTCTTAACCGCGCAGGTAGTTTATCTAGTCCTTAGTCGAATGTCGAGAACATTTAAATAATGCATGCAGTTGTCATTCTTTAACACTTGGTATTTTGATGTATAAAATAGTGTTACATTATATTGTTAGTGTTATTTCTCCGAACAAACACTTATGATGCACAAACCATTGTCATTACACTAAATCAACATTAGAAATATGCTTCAAGAAAATAAACATTGGTAATAAGAAAAATGGAATAGACACTCATTACTGCTTCCAGATTTATTAAAACTAACATGCTTTATAAGAAACATTTAATAAAGCTTAATCTATTATTGATGTTAATCTTGACCAGTATTTTAATTAACATAAGTTTTTTCGAGGAGTGGTCACAATAAAAAAGAATCTTAATTTTACAACGCCAACGTTTCGGCAGTTTCTTTTGCCTTCATCAGGGCTGTATGCTATGGAACATAACTACCACCTTCCTGGTGAAGGTCAAACATACGAAAATGATACAAGTTTTGAATGTTTAACCTTCACCAAGGTGGCAGTTATGTAGTGAGTTATGAGGTTATGGCTGGAGGTTAGTGATGATAGTGTTCCATAGCATACAACCCTGATGAAGGCAAAAGAAACTGCCGAAACGTTGGCGTTGTAAAAGTAAGATTCTTTTTTATTGTGACCACTCCTCGAAGAAACTTCTGTTATTCTATTTTCATTATTTTGCAGCAGCTTATATTTTTTTCTTGTGAATTCATGATTGTTTAGTTTTCTTATCTGTCTGATCCTTTCCCTGTTTGAGGTGTCATTAATACGAATATGTGCATCTGACTGAGCTCTTCTGAGTTGTAACAATCATAAATGTATTTGGGTGTAGAATGAGGAACCCCACGATACATAGAACGTAGAATGGAAACTCTCGCAAGCATTCCTGGTTCTCCATACATTCGCCGGCTTATTTCTCCATATGACAGACGGGAATGCAACATTTCCATCCTAGTCTATATCATTTTCAGCGTTGTAGTCCGAAAATCTGATAAACTGGTCATCACTTGGCTGAATGCTCATAAGGTCGCTAAACGCTTTCCCTACTACTTCGGGACAAATATGTAAGACAGGCAAAATTGGAGCGATTACCCTTTCTCTCATGATTCGTCTTTCTAAATTTTTGCCAATCCAGGATGTTGGATCTTCCTTCGCTTGAAAATCATTACAGAATTTAATTTGTTCAGCAATTTTTTTGCATATTCCTTCTAGTTTCAGACGAATTAACTGACTAATAAACAATGTATGACAAAAATTTTGAATATAATATTAATTTAAGTTTTTCCGTCAAGTGACTCAATACAAAACCAAGTTCTATTATGTACTTATTCGTTCATAATTGGAATTACGTTAAATGAAAAGTTGTTAATTTATATGAATAAATCTACATAATTTATAAACTAATAATGCAGGCCTCTTCTGCTATATCTCATGATGAAATTTGAAAATCGATACTTCGCGAAGAATATATAGGACCATCAGCTAGTGGTTAGTACTTTTTACGGACGTTAAACAACACAATTTGTAATAAAAATACATTATTAATAAATTGCAAATCATATAAATTGAAACAATTTAATTTTGTTGGCAAATTTCAATAAATTTAACAAACGATACTACAACACAAACTGACATCTTGAAATAAGCGAGTGTGAATATTGTCGTTCCAAATGTATTTAAAATTCTTGATTTTCAAAGTGTTTACAGCATATGGTTTCTTTCAATGTTCAGACTTCAACCTTTTCTC
Source organism: Laupala kohalensis (assembly GCA_002313205.1). Classification (NCBI taxonomy): domain Eukaryota; kingdom Metazoa; phylum Arthropoda; class Insecta; order Orthoptera; family Trigonidiidae; genus Laupala; species Laupala kohalensis. The sequence continues at coordinate 418,284 of NNCF01129548.1, forward strand.
CTCCTATTCTCTTGATGTCATTTGACACATGCTTTTGCGTTGTATCTCCCTCAGGTATTCGTGGTTGTATTGAAAGTTTTTATGGCAGTTTACCCCTTTGACTGTACACCGTATAAATTAAATTATCACTCATGTTGAACTCTCGAATCAAATAGTAACAGTCTAAAACGTATCAATATTAAAACTATGTGCGACTAAAATATTCGAATAATGGGTCTCATAAGTAATTATGAAGACAACTGACATTCTAAGTAGTTTTGGAGAGAGTGGAAGGGATACAGATTTAAAATTTCCAGAGCCAGTCCTGAGGTAAATAATGGTGTGCAAACAGAGATGAGGAATTTTCTCAATTCGTGCCTAGGGATTAGAAGACTCTTCTTCAACCTTTTCTCGCGGTCAAAATAGTTTCTCAATTCGACTCTGCCCGCTTTGTGGACCGAGCACGAATTGGACCCCAAGTAATCCCCTCTGGAAAGGGTTTGGAAGGGACTGCTAATCCTTGGCGTGAGTTGGGCCCCAACCCTTTTCAGGTTGAGAGACGTTGCCATGAGGGTAGGGGGCAAGCACCTGTGGAAGTCCCGTGCCGCCTGTATCCACCTAAAGAACGAATAATTAAAAATTTGCTCGAGAGGGTGAGAACCTTCATTTGCTTGAGACTGCACATAAAATGCAGTGAAGAAAGCAAAAGAATGTTTGCAATTGTCTTACAAGAACACGAGTATTTACAATTAGTTTTAATACATATTATGAGATTGATTAATACCAATAAATCGTATGTTGGTTTATTCTTATGTTTATTTATCAAAGCTTGATGATGCTGTTCGCAAACTTCCCTTTGTGAATGAATTCTAATTATATTTTGTGCCAGTCTATAACTTCATGGACACAATTTTTGTATTAACTTTTTTTACCCTTAGATGCGTTCAATATTCAATTTAAGTTGAGGTCAAGGAAACAAATATTTTAATTTACACTTACATATGCAGTATTACATCCATCACCGAGACTTTACCCTAGTTAAAGTCCTGAGAAATTTCAAATAATACGGTACAAACATTTGTAACTATTAATTTTTTCGTCATTCCCTGTCACCAAGTTGTTAAACAATAATCATCGAAACAAAACATCTTGTGACTGCTTTTTTTGACGGTAAATTATTTTTTATAAAGAATTATCCTATAAAATATTAATTTAAAAATTCTCGCTTACTTCAGAAGCGTAAATGAAACAACCAATTTTTCCCCATATTTATTACGCAATTCAGTATATTGACATACAACTACCGCTAATACCATTCATAAATCCTTCTTAAAATCGCACCTTCTTACTTTTTAAATTTGTTTAATTATTTATTTTATTTAAAAAATCAAATTCACATATTACTGTCCGGGAAACTGTTTTCATGTACGTAAACATACAAATATCTATAAAATAATAACAAACAAATATTATTGCACTCCCTAAACGGTAAACGACCAAGGAGATATCTATTCAATTTTCTCGCCTTGTAGATTTTTTGGCCTCCGAAAGCTTAATATTTGATACCGTTCACTCCACTGGAACGTGACGCGCGTAAAAATAATATATAAAATGCAAACGAATGTTTTTGAATTCTGTAAACGGCAAATGAATAAAAATATATCTGTTCAATATTCATCCTGTTTTTACATTTTTAGCCCCAATTATTGTTTCTCGCGAGAATAAATCTTAATAAATAAAACGATTTGTTTGAATTAAAAAAAAATTATATTAATCATTTGTATTTCATTAATTTATTAATATTTATTGTCCATTGTGTCATTAATTGTTTTGAATTTCCTATTTTTTATTTTTCTAACATCATACCCATATAATATAAGTTTTAGTAATTGTGTTAAAATATTCAATTAATTATTTAAGTAAATTCAGTAATGATTATTTGGATAAATTAGTTATTTATATTTTACTCTACTACTGCGTATATACTGTGGTGTGTATACAAATTCAACGTTAAAGTTACTTGAAAATATACAAGTGTAAGTTATTAGTGTTGTTTACTCACATTGAACTTTTCAATGAAAAAAGTACGTGTATTGTAATTAAACAGTGCAAATGAACTGAAGTTTTACGAGTCAGACGGCTCTAACACATGCCGTTCACAGGGGTCCAACTTAGGCCTTGGAAAGGGGGATTCGGAGCACAATTCATGCTTTTATTTTACCTGGGTTGACTCTGGTGGCAAACTCATGCTAGTCCGCTGTGTATATTTCCTCGGAGAAAAGCGAGGAGGAGATAATAAAATTTACTTATAGTCCGTTTACTGAGCAAGGAACGCTGACTCCCTGGCCATCTGTTTGACATGCCCCTTTTATACCATAATAACCCAGATGTTGGACGAATTAGCACACCTCTTTATATATCTAAATGAAAAGTGCTTTTATCTATTTATTTGCAAATATATCGCTGATATTCTGGTATGTTTGAAATCTAAGTAAAAAGTAACAAAAATGATACCAAACACGAAGTGAATAAAGGAAAATATGTGAATTGCCACTTATTTCAAGGTTAATTTTATTTTTGATTCTTTGATGTAATTATGTCGCGTTTGGTGTAAGTTTTCGTTATTTTTTACCTATATTTTTTCCGTTTACTGCTCTGAGTTCACTAGAACCTGACAAATCGTTATTGCTCCGCGCGAGTTCTCCACTTCACCGGGAGAATGTAGCAAGAAAACGCATCATCCTTGCTGCACCTGAGGAAGACTTACATGAAATTCCTATGAATCTCAGTGCGTACTTCGATGCATCACAATCTTTTATTGATTTTCTTTAACAAAATGTGGATTTGATAATGTCTAATAATACTATTAAATGCACAACATATTGAACTATCCTTGACGATGTTTAGAAAATGTTTAGTCAAGTATACTCGTATGTTATTTAAGTTACCCTGAAGCAATAGTTTATTTCCTAGATTTGAATGACAATAGTGTTACATTCAACAAAAACATCCAACATTACCATGACGGAAATATTGATCAAAACAATGAAAACAAACAAATGATGTATAATAATACCAATTGAAAGAATTAATAAATAATCATTGGAGGAATTAATAAAATAGATTACATGTGAGATATTTTTGTTTTGTATCCATTATTCAATGTGCCAATGCAGTATCAATTAACAGAACGAATTATGAATATTTTTATTCACCATTTATTAACCATAAATTTGATTAGATTAAGTATAATTTTTTTAATATATCGTTGACGTGTAAATTGTTACTTCTACTACGAGGTCTTAATGCGCGCACGTTTTTTTTCTGATTATTGGTGGTGCTTCTCCCTTCCCCTCTTCTTGGCTACATCCTTGACTGCGTGCATGACTAATGAAGCTATGGCGATATAATATAGATACAATGATTGGTTAAAATCAAGTTATAGATTCTTTTACTAAAATTGGATCAATCACCTTACAGAATGAATTATAGTAGACCATTGATTGCATCCGTGAGGTTAGTGAATATCGCTTTGTATGTTTTAGTCTATTTCTGAAAGCCTCAATAATTTATCGTATAAAATTAAAACTGATCCAATTACATTTTTGCTTATTATCTGCCATTTATTTGCTGTTTGTCGAACTTCCTGCGTACATGACCTGTCTGGAGTGCATTTTATTTGGCAGTTGATGAATATTATGTGATTGTAATGTACAACTACGGATAACTTCTAACAGTTTCATTTTGGATAGTTTTCTGAAAGTAGTGAAAAATAGAAGTACAAAAATTAACTACATTTCCGCAAGATGAAAGTAGTAGTAGTAGTAGTAGTAGTAGTAGTAGTAGTAAAAACGGAGCATGTATAAATTTTAAAACAAAAAAGACTTGCGCTTAAAAATTATTTTCTCAAATAATAGTTTTAAGAATAGTTAAAATTAATATGTTTATTCATTAAGTAAATAATGTCTTACATAATAGTATTTTGATAACTCTGTTCATGTGCTCTTTCTCCTTTTGAAAGTATCACTAAACACAATGATTCCCTTGGCTTGGCCATTAAGAGATCTTACTCGACTGTCGGTCTACCCGTTTCCCCATCAATTCACAAATAAAGATAAATATGTTTGCAATATAACCCGAAGGAACGGTATACGTACACGTGAACAACCAACAAAGAATAAAAGATAGAATGGATGTAGGAAAGATTGAATGAGAAGAACATTATTCCAGGGAAAGGAATAAAATTTTCGATGAAGTTGCAACAATTACTAGTTTTTTTCTTCAACTACTAGTTTTTTCTTCAACTATTTTTAAGATGTCACTGCTATGTTCTTGTTTCTCATAGAACTGATCAGGAAAAATTCTATTAATGCATAAATTTAAACAAATATTTCATCCACGTTTGAAAAATAAAATACTTTGTAGAAAACCCTTAGTTGTGACTCGCCTACGGGACATTCTCGTAGAATGTAATGATTCATTAACGCGCAGTTATTCTCACTCCTCGATAAACCTACCTACAAAAACGGATCAACTATCATTTAAATTATGCTCTTGGCGAAAGAAGAGTGATGTCATTGTTAATAATAATAATAATAAATTTATTGTCAAAAAACAGTACAGACTGCGTATGTCACCACCATTCATTGTTGTTATTTATAAAAATATACGTTGTAACATAACGGAAAGCTACTGGCTACCTCTCTCCAAAATTGTACTCATTTTTGTCTTTTAATTGCACGGTAAAAAATCTGCAATAAGAATCCAGTAGGTGAATAATTCGAGTGAAAATGATGATGTTGTGAGGGAATGGTGATGTGTCTGGGAGCATCTTAGGATCAAGACGTCTCGGAACGAGGAAGTAGTGAAGGAGGTAGTCAGCCTTCTGATATTTTACAATATATAGCTGTATAATTGGCATAACATAATGTAAACTCGTTGAATTAGTGTTAAAACAAATTTACTTAAACTAACAGCGAAATGGAATACAAAAAATATAACTTAAAATGTTTATCTTCGTATTTGTCCGATCATTGTCACCTCGTTGCTTCCTCATGTACTTCAGTGATGCGAAATGTTGCTATGAATGTGCAGTCGAAGTCGATCCGCAACTTGTGTTCCCAAACGTGGTGATCCGTTTGGCGAATATCGCGTTGACGCACTGGCATCCCTCATGAGGATCTTCGCAACTTTTCGCTTCATTTTCGCTCTTAGAGGAGTCGCCCTACTAGGAGTCGTAAGAGTAACAGATGAAATGAGGACTGCACAGATAACCCATTCTGCGAGGTTTCTTTTCAGCTTTACGCGTCTAGTAGTCGCGGCGAAAAAATAGTAATAATAAGTAAACGATATAGCGAACGAGCGGCGTGGTTATATACCTGCTGCAGGGGGTGGCCTAGCGTAGCTCCACTCATTTCGGACGGCATGCCCCATCACCCTCAAACATGCTGCTGTATCTTGTGGAAAAGCTAACTCGAGACAGCCTTCTTCCAGCTGAAGGTTACAGATCAAGCCCACTATCTTTCACAGCTGGCACATGAACTATTGCCGGCTCACAAATTGACCTACATAATATTTTGAAAAATATATTGATCAATATTTTAAAGAAAAAATCCATGGAAATTGTTTTAACTTTTTGTTTTAATGCACATTATAATTGTTTTAATTTTATATTGTCACATTTTAATCGGACAACTTATAGAAATTATATATTATTTGACTATGATATTAATGATAAATAAAATGCAGGATATAAATCAAAGACAATATTCCATTAATACCTTATAATACATAAAATTATTAAAAACGACTCCCAAAGAATACGGTGAAAGTCCTTTACTTTTAAACCTCGCCGGAAAATTAACGTGTCGAATATTTCATTTCTGCGTTTCCCCCAGTTCACACTTTTTCCAGGTGAGAACGAATCGACTGATACAGGTGGCAGCAAACGAACGTTATTTCACTAAACGGCGATTCTACAGCAAGACGTTGAGTCAAAAATCTCGCAGTACTGACAACGGTTCCTCAATCATTATTATTCTTCCTCCACGAGTAATTTGGAGATCAGATTCTTATTCAGTTGCGTATTTTAGTAGCGTCGGAGATACGGAAGTTGATTATTTGAATTGACTTCTGTAAATGCATGTATGTACTTTTACGGCATATTTTTGCATCTTTATTTATCATAACATAATACTTTAACTTACATATTCAGAAAAATAGGCATTTTGAATATTTTTGGATAAACAAGAAAGTCCAAATTTTACTTTTGAATATTTCAGGGGGATTTTGTCAATTTTTTTAGCGATTTTTAGTTGTCCTTGATTTATCAGTGTGTTTGAACGAAGTTATAACTGTTACTCTACAAATCTGTTCATCTAGCCTCTCACCGTATGAGTATCGAACTGTAGGTCAGTGGCATTTCTAAGAATATGAGGAGTCATCATGCGGAGAATCGATCGTAGAAAAAGACAAGAACAAATAATTTCGCAACCTATAACGCTATCTGCCCATTCTTTCCAACCAATGTTCGATTTCATGCATTCATGATTCCAGATAACCTCATCAATTGGTACTGAAACTGAAAAGACCCAGTTTTTCGTCGTTCTCAAAGTACAAAAATGCATTTAGTGAACTGTTCATGGATCAGTGTTTTTACTGCATATTCTATGGCATGTTTTGTCTATCAACGCTGCATAAGAATCAAGTCTCTAGGCATACACGGCCAGTCGGAGAAATGGAAAGACGTGGTATGTTTTGCATTTGTCGTGCTCTTTGTTGGTACTAGCAACATTAATATCTCGCTCCTCAACAACTGGGTAAACATATGTGAGAAAGAGAGGTACGCGACATAAGAATTTCCGTATTGCTGGTAAAGTGAATTATTAATTATGGTAATTGTCACTATTTTACATCGTACCTTTTCATATGCGTTTTCCCTCTTGTGTTAGATTTTACTCTTCAATATGTGAAGCACATAGCGCACATCTTCATTCTCGGATATAATGTAGAATACAGTCCAGCAAGGAACCTAGTCACTTGGACCGTTCATAAGTTAACGAGTGGTTTCTTAAATTTTATTTTAGAATTGACTTCAATGATGCTCATTGTGTGTCAAACTAACCATTTTATTTGCAATTTGACATTTTCAAAATTAATTTGTTTGTTTGCCAGTGGACATGTCGGACTGTCGTCCCTTATTTAACGCCAATACACATTTAGTAAGTCCTTTTTCTGAATTCAGTTATCGCATCAGAAGAGATTTTTTGAATTCATGACCTCGCTTGATACGAGTCTCATGTTTTGTAATCTATCGTTCACTAATTTTGATACTAATTGCGGCAGGATTATAATTTTCTTTGTGACTTTTCAATTGTTATAATGATGAGCCCATGATCAAATATTGTCTTTTTAATATTTTGGGTGCATTGCTCTGCACTATGATATTTTATCCTATTTGTACTCGTGTTGTTAGGTTCCTCGTCTTTCTCACAATTTCCGAAAAATAATCATTCAGGTGTACGGTCAGGGAGTCCTTTCCCTGGCAGTTTCCTCCCTCTTGCGACCTTCATGTTTACTGAGCTTATGAAGTCGCGTTTCGAAATGAAGATAACCCAAGTGCATCGCTTTTTGTCATATAAGATTATCGCCGTGACCTCATGTGCTGAACATTTCACTGAACTCGACATTAAAGCTATCAATTCAGCGAAATGCCTCATTTAATGCTCGTTTTTGGGTTATGTTCATAGTCAAGAGTTGGTAGAAAGGTTGTTTTCGTTGTGAAATACATACAGTTTATGTGTAAATTGATTTCTGACAGCAAATTCATTAACAGTTGTCGAACATTTTATAATCTTACTTTCTCGTTTGAGATTCTTTTGAGACGAATGTGCGCTGTGCATTTTTATTGTGTTTCATGCTAAGTCAAAATTTACGACTTAACCAGTGGGACAAGGATTATATTTTTTGGGTTATTGTGAACAGGTTCGAGAATTCTTGTGTTTCTTATGGTCTAGTTAGGTGTTTTCAACTTAGAAAACAGTTTTTCTAGGTTTGGATGGTTTTCTAAGTAAATTCTAACATGCAATAAAAATTCGACCGGTTTAAAGGTGGTGGTTGAGATTTGAAAATCAAACTGTTTCTATCCAGAAAGCAGTATGAATGAATCGTGGTGATAATAGGTTGTGTGTTTGTTATTTTCTCACATTTCGTTTTTTTTTTTCAAAGAGCTCGGTAGTTTTTTTGAGAAAATTAGCTACTTTTATCTTTCTTTCGTTTTTTACCACAATTTAGCCGTGGACGTGTTAAGGGTGTTTATGCTAGTTTTTCGTAGTAGATTCACTTTTCTTTAAAATTTGTCATCTGGAGAAGTATGTTAATTTAAGGAACGAAATGAAAGGTGATATCTTTCTGTTGCAGGTTTCCTATGACGTGACGCGGATCACGAGAGGAGCGAGTCGGGCAGCATGCGCGGCATTGCTGTGCTCGTGGTGCTTGGCCTGAGCCTGGGGATCGTGGGTTCAGGCTCGGCCAATATCGTGCGCACGTTCACCGACGATGGGACGGAGCGCTTCAACCACCTTGTGGTGGACAAGAACACGGGCCGGGTGTTTATCGGCGCGGTGAACCGTCTGTACCAGCTGTCGCCAGACTTGGATCTGGTGATGCGCGATATCACTGGTCCTGAGGAAGACTCTCCCGAATGCTCGGTGTTGGATTGCCCGCCGGCCGTGGTGAAGAAGCCGACGGATAACGTCAACAAGGCCCTGGTGATCGATTACACGACGACGCGTCTCATCTCGTGCGGCAGCGTCTTCCAAGGCATTTGTTCAGTGCGGAACTTGCACAACATCTCGGACGTAGCGCAAGTGGTGAAGGAAGCTGTGGTGGCCAATAACTCGACGGCGTCGACCGTGGCTTTCATCGCACCCGGCCCGCCCAATCCACCTGTCACACAGGTGATGTACGTCGGTGTGACTTACACCGGCAACTCGCCGTACCGATCGGAAGTTCCCGCAGTTTCGTCGCGGAGCCTCGACCGCGATAAAATGTTCATGATCGCTGAGACGGCTGTCACCACTGGTACACGAATGTTCGTGAACTCGCTGGCTCGCGAGCGCTACCCCATACACTACGTGTACGGATTCAGCTCCGAGGGATTCAGTTATTTCCTGACGACCCAGATGCGCCACACGTCGCCGTCTCCTTTCATCTCGAAGCTGGTGCGCGTGTGTCACGACGATGAGAATTATTACTCGTACACGGAGATTCCGATCGACTGCATCAGCGAGAGTGGCAAACGCTACTACAACTTGGTGCAGGCCGCTTATGTTGGTAAACCGGGCTCGGATGTGGCTTCTGATCTCGGCATCACAGCGCAGGATGATGTGCTGTTCGCAGTCTTCTCGGAGAACGACCAGTCGGAGGGCGAGGTATCCAGCAAGCCCAGCGACTATAGCGCGCTATGTGTGTACTCTCTCAAATCCATTCGTCGACGCTTCATGCAGAACATCAAAAAGTGCTTCAGTGGTAACGGCAGCCGAGGTCTCGACTTCATCTCTCCGAGTCACACCTGCGTCCTCACGGTGAGTCAGCATATGTTATACCAGGGTTTATCTTCAATTGCATGCTGCATGGTCTCTTGGGCGATCTTTCCGCTGCCGTTACGTTTTGCTATTGGATCCCACATGTGAGAAAGAGTTCAATAATACAATGGAGTCATATTACTAAGAATAGCACTTATCCAATTAAACTTAAATTCTGAAGTTTTGAGCAGTTGTTGGCCATTATAATGCTATTTTATATCGTTAAATATTTAAAATCAGAACACCACTGTTACATATTTTGGAATGGACATTTTATCGCAAGTTTATTGCATGTGATTTCCGGCATTTAATCTTAATTTATTTGGTCCCTTTTCATGCGGCTTATGTTCGAAATCATTAACGATTGCTGCTCGCCCCCGATTAGTTTACGTGGCATGTGGACATTAAAACTGGGCCCACATCGACCGCCTAGGAGTTATTGGCAGCTGTTAGACTCGTTTAAGTGTGAAAAATTTATACCAACTGTCATGAAGTCATATGCTATACGTTCTTAGATTGCTATGTTGTCCGTATGTCGTTCATTTTCAAGTTGTCCGCATATTCTGGTACCCCTTCAGTCATCTGTTTATGTGCTTGATTTTCCTTGCTTTGCGAAATTTCTTTTTTAACACCATCTCTAATTTTTTTCTCTAATGTGGCTGTTTTTCATTTTTGTTAATTTATAGTGACGTAATTTAAATCTAGTCATAGATTAAGAGTATACCCGCAACAGCTCAAGGATACAAGAAGTTTGTTTGTGGATGATAGATTCAGCCTCGTCACAGGGAGGGAGGTGAATACTCGTACGGCATGATCCCACCCCCTATTGTTGCGTGAAACCCATGGCTTTGTCTAATATTTATTGAATAGTAGGCTGAATGTTTCTGGGAGTTGCGGTAATGCCCGTGATCTTGTAATATTCGATATGAACTATTTTTTTTTTAATTGAGACATGTAAATATCTTAAGAGATATAATTGGAAAGGACATGCTATTATGTCATTCTACAGAGTAAGCTTTATTGCAATGTATCTTTATCTAATTATCACTTCACATGTATTAACGGTGTATTGTTTCATGTTATTTTGTTTTAATTATGAAGCATCATCAGAAAAAGTGACGTGTCTGTATTCAAGGAAATTCCGTTGCTAGAGCTTGCGCAACATTCTAATGTAAATGTAGCACGGGTTTAGCATTACTAGTGGTTTCGCTTCGATGGCATAATGATTCGAACGCGGCTCGTAGCGGCAGTGTTTGTCGCTAAAGTAGAGCTGGTCGGACGTTGCGCGCGTGTCCTGTTTGCGCCGAGGCTTCTGCCATCATAGGCACGTCATGTGGCACAAAAGACGAGTCAGCAGCAACCTATGCGTCATGCAACGCCTGTACTCACACCCAGCAATAGGCTGTCGCTTGGTCGCCCAAGGCTGTCTTATTCGCTATCCTGCGCTGATGTAATGCTGATAACCATGTGGAGAATAATAGGATTATTCCCGAAATTTACAGCCCATCCGTTTCGTGTTGATAATTCCTTAAGTGGTGAGTCTTTTTCGGATCACATTATTCTCTAATTTTGGAATCTTACTATCTAACTCCCTACATTGGCCGAAGGTTTCATGAACATAGAATTGAGTGTTGAGATTGTGACAGGAAGGCGGGTAGTTATCTCGGTTTATAGTTTCCGAGTACATGATTGCATTCTTCTTAGTTCGAAGTCTTGAGATCGATTTAAATCTTGTCGAGGTTTGATTGGGCAATCGCAGACACACCTGTTGTAGGAAATAATGGGGATGGGGTTAATGTAATGCTTAAATGCAACTCGTGGTGGTTTCCCGTTGCAACGGGGAGAACAATGAAAAAAACATACTTTACCCGGGATTGGAACCCAGAACCTATGGCTGCGGGGGGGGGGGGCAGTCCCTGAAATCGACTTAGTCAGGTCGGTATTCTTGCAATGTAAGCACTTTGCTAGACTTTTGAAGTCCAAATTTCCACTAATGTTGAGTTAAATGTGTTTTAAAAATATTTCAAAATGAACATTTTCATTTTTTTCTACAAGTTTTTGATCAATATTATAGCGTTGCATGATTTGTTTAATCTGAATAGATTCTATCATGAAAAGTTTAACTATCTTACATGATGAATACTGGAATAATTTTAGTTTACAAATGAAGTGTGTGTGTCGCATGTGAGCACCTTTCTCGGGAAGATCTCGTGTTTCTTGGTATCGTGAACTAGGCATATGACACGTCAGCAGATTGTAAAGAACTGAGCAAAGGCGATGATACGTCACATTTGCGAAAGAAAACTGAGACGATGAGAATACCACCCAAATGTTTGTGAGCGATCGGTCATTTATTACTGGCATTCATATTGTACTATCATATTGAAAGGTTTTTGTGGCGTCTATCCGGTTTGCCAATCCGTCTCCGTGATTCCACTTCCGGTTCTTATTTCAAAAATTTGAAAAGTTTGATTTGATCATTTGTTAACTTGTTGAAAATGTGTCATTAATAACAGAAGACGAGAGCGCGTAGATAGGAATGGCGTTGGAGCGGTGAGGGGTTCGGTGTCTGGGGATATGGGACTTCAGGGACGGAGTGTGGATGAAACAAGCTTTCCTCTCGCACTTCTCTCTCTTCGCAATGCCTCTGCTGATGTAAATTCCCGTTGTAGATTTTCGATGAGGTTCTATTTTTCTTGGCGTTGTTTAATTATTTTTAAATTCTCAATTAAACGTAAATTAATTATGAATGCAACTATCGCTTTTTTTATCAACTTAGTTTTCTATTTCCCTTTTAGCTTGTATGTAATTTATTATTTATTTGTACTTTCCTAATACGAAGTACATATAAAGTGTGATAGTCGTAAAAAAGCCTTTTGAGAGTGTGGGATAAATACCTCTTCTTTTATTTTTCATGCCGAAACAGGATAAATACCTCTTCTTTTATTTTTTCCATGCCGAAACAGTCATGCCGCTACTGCCTGCGGCGCCGACGGCGGCGCGCGCTGCATGTTCGCCGTCTCCCAATTGGCAGAGGCGTTCTCTCAATGCGACAGGGTGAAGTGAAGGGCGAGGAGGTCGGGGTGAGCCACTGAGGAAGTGTCTGATAATGGTACGATTGATGAGACATAGCACTCGTTATTGGCATATATAATGGAATCCTCGTGCGCGCTCTGCCTCCTCGGCTTCCATGATATCGGAGCGCTTCTGTGCCCGCTCAAGCGCAGTCCCTTCCCATGGTTCTTCTGTTCTGTTTCACCTACATCATTCTTAATGTTCCGATTCACGCATTTCGTATAATAGGGTTAAGTTGAAGACTCAAACTTACCACTGTTATAGCGTGTGTGAAGCAAATGAAACAAAATAATTTATCAATCCATGTAAATGTAAAATTCCAGTGTATGATTTCTATTCAATTTAGAGAATAACTAATGGGGTTTCTTGCGCAACACGATAGCAACATATGAGGAAATTTCATAAACCTTCAGTGGTTGGATGCTTTAATCATTTCTTCTCTATCGATGGGATGGTATATTATTCATTATATTTTAAAACTTGGATTTCATAAGATTGTGTTGCGTATTATTAGTTTTTTCAATGAATCATAGATACCGATCACTTGAGAGGAAAAGTGGTCATTGTTTCAATTAATGCAAAATAATCGAGAATTTGTGTTGAGGGCTTTTGGGAGTGAATCTGAAGAAATAAAGAAATCATGTGGGTCGCATTGTTTGGCATAAAGTCATTTCGATAAACTTTATAGTTATACGTGGAATTATCTAGTAATCTGGTACATAACATAATGTACAAGAAGATATGTATCCTAAAGAAATGGTAGTGCTCATTCTTGATTCGGAAGAATGGTATGATCTACATTAATGGTGTGGTTGAGCTCTTATAGTATACGCGTATTTTCCATGTTTCAATGCTTTTGCTTGGCGATCAACAAAACGTGATGGTTGCAAACATAATCAAAATATTTTCTTTATTTGAGAAAGTATCGCGTGATTCGTGAACTTTATGAACGTTATGTGGAATGAGGTCTGGAGCTTTCTTGTGGAGTTCGTGTTATAAAGTAATGGAACGCGTGACGTGCTTTTCACGGGTAGAACGGGTGCTCTCACTGTTGGGCGCAGGATTTGACTAATAAAGGTGCCCAGGTATAGATGTAAAAATATTTGCTTTAGAAGAAATAGTCTAGTCTAGTTCACGAACACAACACTCGCAATAAGGCACTCGCAATATTCATCGTCCTGGCGTGTCAACAACTCTTTGCCAAAAAGGCCCTTGTCATTCAGGAATAATTTTGTATAATTCCCTTCCCAAAAATCTAAAAGATATAAATAAATATAATCTCTTTAAATCCGCGATTAAAAGCTTTTTAATGTGCTATTGTTTCTATAATGTGAAAGAATTTACAGATTTTAATAAAAGAAGTTAACGAGAGCATCAATTTCCTAATAAATATTATTTTCCACATGACTTCGGATGATGTAAGTAATGTTAATATCTCTTATACTTTATCACGCCATTGTCATAGTACTCTAGATACTGATTAAATTCCTTTTTCATACACGTTGATTTTGCTCCTTTTTGTGTTTTAATAGTTTATTTCTAACTGTATAGAACTTTGGCACGGTTGTGTAAATTATCTTTGTAGTCCCATCTTGGCCCGGGTTTTCCTCCGGTTAGTGACGGATTTTCCTAGGGCGGGAATGTCATTAATACTTTTGTTTTATTAATCTCGAATTTTTACAGCACCAATATCTACAATTTATTTTGAATAATTATTGGATAACAGTACTTATTTATTAAATAATTTCTTTTGTATATATTAAATCCACCACTGCCCATGGGCCCTTGATCGGAATTGAAGGAATGGTTCCTTGCTTGTTTCCGTACAGTAACTTAGTTTATTGCCCCCCCCCCCCACGTGGTCATTCGCAGTTTGCAACTGCTTTTTTGACTATAAAGTTTATTATTATTATTATTATGCTATTAACATAATGAGTGGTGTTTAATTGATGAAACTATTTACCGCTGCATTTTGTTTAATAGTATTTCAATGTAAACTTCTTTCTATCGGTTTGTGCGTAGAAATATTTATTTTCATTACGTATACTTCAGTTCGGAATAAGGTCCTTCGACAGCACTATCTGTGTGGCGATCCTTTGAGCATTGCTACGCACAATTTCCAACAAGCTGCGTGGGAAATGGAAGGAATACAACCACTTTCATGTCTATACCAGCCGAGAAACTACCACTGTTATTGCTGAAATGGATTCAGGTGCTTCCACACTCGGTATTTTCTGGAGACGTCTGTGCTGATGTTTCACTCATTTCAAAGAGCAATCTTTGATTGGGAAGGCCACGCGTAGAAAAGGGATTCTAGGTGTCTCCATGGAAACTGTCATCCAGTAACACTATTGGGTTTAAAGAAGAAAATATTTCATAAGTAGATTATTCTATCATAGAGAAATTAACCGACCTTTTTTGTAATTATGTCAATATTATTCTATCCAATTGCGGCAAGAAGTTTTCGCATCATGACCTACAACGGTGTAAAGAGGATGGTGAACGGTCGAAATCACGCTGATTTCTGCAATCTACTTTACTTAATGGTTTTCATTGATGAGGGGCAGTGAATGTAGAAACGAGAAAATACTTTCTCCCAAAGAATGGGTCATTTCATTTACCTTCGATCTGCCTTTGAAATTGAAATCCATCTGGGAGGTTGGGCGAGATTAAAGTAAACAAATTTATTTCATATTTCTTGGCATGATCCACTTAAATTGACTTTTCTTTGGGGCAAGTTAGTGATAACTATTTACACATTTAATTTTTTAAAGTAACATTCTCATCTCTGTTTTCGAGCAAATAATGTATGGGGTGCTTATACCATTCCTACAATATATCAGCACGTGTATCATTGAGAAGCAAGTTAGGTCAATTTGCAAACATAGCTTACTCGCATCTCTTCTTATATGTTGTACGACTGTAGGATGCGTGGATCGACGTTGATGTGTCATGTGTGCAGTAGAACTACTCACAGGTATGTGGAAAGGGCAAGGTCACATTGTGACTTTCGACCTTTGGACGTGCAGTGTGCGAAACGAGTTCGTGACACTGTTCGTCTGGTGGGCAGCTTTCTGAAAAAAAATTAAAAAATTACGGAATGAGTACGAAGGACGTGTTGTAATAATTCCGCTGTTGAAAACGAAAGCGTACCTCCCTTATCTTACCGCTCACAGTCAAATCCAACATAAATGGACATTTTTGTTGGATAAACCTTCACAAAGAAAGACCGGCAATCGCATTCGGAGATAATTGACTGCGATCCCGAAAAGCGTGTTAAAGAGAGCAATCGAGAGCAAGAACAATTTGGTTGCTTTTCTTGAGGCAACGACACGCGAACAGCTTTTGCTTCATTATATTTTCCGTATCTCATTAAAGCGACATTGTTTTAAACGCCTAGGCCTGTAGTCCGGGTAAGATGGTGCGCAATAAGAAAAGAGAACAATAAAAGTCGAAGTATGCGCGGAAGCAGGGCAATTGGTTGAATTAAAACGAACTCATTCAGTGTTCGGAGCTTCACCACTTATCTTGAGCGAGGCATTCTTCATCCTCATGAGGATGATTGGCAGGGTTCCGAGGGTGTCTGGTTCCAAGAACGGCCTCTTTTGAATTTCACGATTCTTTTCTCTTCTCTTAAGACACAGAGGAAAGAAAGCCGGAGCTGTTGTTAGGTGTTTTCACATGTGGTTCGATTAGTAATTGACTAGTAGTTCCCTTGCATTATTGTCCCTTGGTATGAGACCTTGCATCTGAAAAAGAAGAAAGCTATTAACTAGGTTTAAAACAAGTTTTAGACAAACCTGCGATCATATTATATAATATAGTTAATTGAACTGTTCAGAAGAACAAAAGTGGAAAATGCACTTACGGATTCCAAAAGGTTGTCGTTACAAAATGAGAAAACAATTCTTGATAAATAAAATGAAGTGGTAAGAAAAGGATTGGGTTATAACA
Organism: Laupala kohalensis; assembly: GCA_002313205.1. Taxonomy (NCBI): domain Eukaryota; kingdom Metazoa; phylum Arthropoda; class Insecta; order Orthoptera; family Trigonidiidae; genus Laupala; species Laupala kohalensis. The sequence goes on from NNCF01129548.1 coordinate 434,876, forward strand.
CATCCCTTGAATTATTGGTTTTACTATTGGTATACTCTTACATGATTTAGTGAAATCAATGGAGAAATTATCCTTCGACATTCAATTATTGCTTTTGTTTCTTCTGAAACGTAAAATTCTATAATGTGTTTAGAGAGTAATTGCGGCGTAACTTCTTTCTGCATCGCGAGACGTTTTAAGTTTCCAGAGCATGGAAGATTCCGCGTTCGTTCTATTCTTGAGTCTCGCACCATCACTATTTTAATGTTTTACTTTCAGATCAAAAACCATTCTTTGATGAACGTGGTGAGTATGAATAAGATACGCAGCATGCTTTATGTTTCTAGCACAGGTGGTTCTGTATGACAGTCTCCAACGATGAATGGTCACGCAAAGCTTATTCGTTGAGATGTTAGCTCTGGATAGAGCCACTCTCATCAGCAAAGAAAGCCATATTTTGTGTGTGGATGGCAAGTCCGCTCTCTATCCCTATAGATCGAAGTCAAAATATATACGGATCTTCTACTACGCGTCGCTGGTCTACCATTGTTCTGTTGAACAAAGTTGGAATGATCAGTCAGTGGATCAGGTCCCCGCACTCCCGCGTCTACCCCGTATTTACAAGAGATCACTTTGCGAGATGATCCCGAACGGTGTAATTCGCTTGTGTCGTGGCGTTCCATAAATAGCGCTTTGCCCTTTTAATCAGCGAAGCCCTGCGCACGTTGCAGTAACATAGTGTTACTCGGCAGTCGACTGAAATCGATAATCACTCGTTACAACTTGCGACCGCACGCAGCGCCTGTGTTGTACGAATCTCATTTTGTTTGTTTTCATTTCACGCAAACAACACTAACACCGAACAATTTCGACGGCACTTTGAATTCATTTTCTTCTGAAATGATAACGAAATATTCCAAGCGATATTAGAAGGAAATATAGACGCGTAAGAAATAAAAAATAGAACTAAAGAAGAGAAAACGCAATCTCCGAGCAGATCAAATAGTTTTCTCGTGTAACGGCGAATGAACAATAGAAGAGGACGATCGTAATTCAAGAGCAAAAAGAAAGTGGCAGTGGCACGAAGTCCGTGGCGTGCGCACCTCACCGCGCACGCGAATATTAACGAGGTTTCCGTGCGAGGGTGAAGACGGGCTAGCCGAGCGAGACGAGGCACGGGTAGCGCGACTGCGGTGCGCGCGCTCCGCTGTTTTCAGTTCCTCTAACCTCACCCGAAAATTGGGGACCGTTGGGGTGCGCTGCGCCTTTATAGGAAGGGACAGAGGGTGAGGGACAAGAGTAAAAGGAAAGCGCGTAGTGAAGGGAGGTTTAGGACAACGTATCATCCGTCTATTTTCCTTGCGCCTCGTTCACCCCTGCTTATGACACACTTGAAACCAGCGTCGTGGACACCCCTACAGTCGCTGCTGCCGCCGCGCTGCTCAACGTTAGGTGAGCGTCGTGGTGGGGGATCGGATCAATAGGCGTTCACTGCCACTTACGCGAGCCGCGCGGCGCCGCGCCTCTGTGCCCGCCAGCCGCCAGCATGCCTGCTGTCTGCGCGCTGCCTGCTCGCCCGCCTGCCTGCTCGCCCGCCTGCCTGCTCGCCCGCCTGCCTGCTCGCCCGCCTGCCTGCTCGCCCGCCTGCCTGCTCGCCCGCCTGCCTGCTCGCCCGCCTGCCTGCTCGCCCGCCTGCCTGCTCGCCCGCCTGCCTGCTCGCCCGCCTGCCTGCTCGCCCGCCTGCCTGCTCGCCCGCCTGCCTGCTCGCCCGCCTGCCTGCTCGCCCGCCTGCCTGCTCGCCCGCCTGCCTGCTCGCCCGCCTGCCTGCTCGCCCGCCTGCCTGCTCGCCCGCCTGCCTGCTCGCCCGCCTGCCTGCTCGCCCGCCTGCCTGCTCGCCCGCCTGCCTGCTCGCCCGCCTGCCTGCTCGCCCGCCTGCCTGCTCGCCCGCCTGCCTGCTCGCCCGCCTGCCTGCTCGCCCGCCTGCCTGCTCGCCCGCCTGCCTGCTCGCCCGCCTGCCTGCTCGCCCGCCTGCCTGCTCGCCCGCCTGCCTGCTCGCCCGCCTGCCTGCTCGCCCGCCTGCCTGCTCGCCCGCCTGCCTGCTCGCCCGCCTGCCTGCTCGCCCGCCTGCCTGCTCGCCCGCCTGCCTGCTCGCCCGCCTGCCTGCTCGCCCGCCTGCCTGCTCGCCCGCCTGCCTGCTCGCCCGCCAGCCTGCTCGCCCGCCTGCCTGCTCGCCTTCCAGTCTGTTCGCCTTCCTGCCTGCCCGTCTGTCTGTCTGTCTGCCTGTTCGCCTTCCTGCCTGTCCGCCCGTTCGTCTGTCCGCCCGTTCGTCTGTCCGCCCGTTCGTCCGCCCGTCCGCCAGTTCGTCCGCCCGTGCAGGGCATGATTGCAGGTGGGCGGGCGACTTGGTGTGCCGTGGCTGTGTGCGCTGGTTTCGTGCTCCAACACGCGTCCTTCAAACTTCCGCGCCATACGGCAGTCAGTTTGTCGAACTTGTCAGTTTTCTGGCGTGCGCCCACGCTTCACGCTCACCTCACCTTGTCGCGAGAAGTATAAACGACATTGTCCAAGTGGTAGGTGTGGACGCTGAGACGATGCAGAGCTGGAACAGGCAATATGTTTGTTCGAAATCATTGCCACAGATAAAGGAATTTTATGTTGATTACTTCTCAGAATTCTGCACGTGTTGGGAACACTGGAGGGTTCACAATCTGTTTTTTTAGGGAAAATGAGAGGAAGCAACTGTAGTATCGGTGACGTGGCCCTAGGATGGAGAACATCGTGCTAAGTATGGATGGAATGAATAGGGCGTCAATAGCGGCGAGTATGGCTGTCATATTGAGGAAGTGCGGGAATAAAGAGTAGTACTATGCGGTCAATGCGCTGAAGACAAAGCGGCCTGACCAAGTGGCGGTCGCTGGCAAGGATCTCTACGTCAGTAGCGCCCTGCCTCGTTCCTCCGCACACTGTCCCGTCCCTTCATTGCTACCTGCCACGCCCCTCACGCTCGCCATCGTGACAGCCGCGCACTTGGCTTTGAGTTCATTCTATAGCCTGCTGCCGTCGTTTCAAAATGATCTCTTTCCGGATTTGGTTTCTAAAACTCTTTCCATAGATTCTTGGAATTATACGTCTGGAAATTTGTACTGATAACATTTTCTTCCTTAGTAAAATGTGTTTTAACCTTCCTTCCACGATAAACGTATTGAGTTTTGGTAGCATTTCTTAAATAAAAAATATTTTGAAGAAAATTGTCTTCTCAAAATCTTTTACCCCAATTTTGGTTTCTTGTATCGATGTCTTAGTACTATAGTACTATACTTCAACAATGAAAACGGCGTTATTGGAATATACTTGTATGTTTGAATTTAATTAAGTAATATTTATAGGGGGAAGAACTTTTCTTTTGTTTCAAATGGAAAATTATATTAATTTTAGGAATCAAAATCTAAGTAATTTTATGTTGTAGTTACAAATTTATTGTTAATGTGTATAAATCATACTACATTTCCACATATTTTGGAAATTCACGTGTTTTGCTGTATTGATTTGTGGAAAATAGGAAAATTTAATGCTATTAAATAAAATAATGTATAGAGAAGTACTATTATTTCAAGAAACCAACCGCTTTTACTCTCATCAAAATCTGTTTTGGGCGAGAGACAACGGTAGCACTGATATGCAGGTATTCCTCTTTTGGAATGTATTTCATTAGGAGAAAATTAAAATCATATATTTTGTTTTATTATATTCCCTTCAATAAATGAACCCAACTAGTTTCTCCAACTTACGATCTAGATCTGCATGTTTCAGCATAGTCGTATTTTCAGCAAAAATTGGCATCATTTGGAAGAAAAGTATTGCTATAGCAATATGAGGAGAATGGAACTAAGTGAAAATATGAGCTTATAAGTGTCGTTGCCCTATAATATCCATAAGTACACGAGTTATGTGCAATATTAATTGGTGAAAATAATATCCAGGGGGTTCGCACATTTCATCTCACGCTCGATTCAACTTTTCTGCCTGCGCGGCGGAGGGTCCTGCTGTGGTACGCATGGTTGGACAAGGAAAACGTTTACAGACTACCGTCGCCGTCAACGTGTGGCCCTTCTAAAGAAATATAGGAATTATTTCACTAGACGTGCAAAACTACATTTATATTTTGTTCGCGAATTAACACTTAATCTACGAAAATAAATATATTTACAAATATAGACTGTGTATTGCTAATTATACAATAAAAATATATTTTAAAATCTTTTGATTTTTCTTAAGTAAGAAAAATTTATTATTCCTTGATTCAAAAAAATTGTAAACCTGACAATAATTGTTCTAACTTTTAATTTAAAAAAAAAATGGCTTTGGATATTCCAAATACCATTTTCTGCAACATAAAATGGTGCCAAGAAAAACCAAACAAGAAGACATTTGTCCACCACCAGTTGAAAATATACATTCCATTACAATCCACACCTTTTGGAAATTTCGATAATTTGATGTTTTTACCTATATTCTGCTGTACAGGAGATAATACCCGTCAAGACGTTCATGGCTCTATTACTCTTCTCTTGTGTTGATGAATGAGCAAGTCAATCGATAAGTCACAACGGCGTAGTATGTACAGAAATACGAAAATCTAAATTCAAAAGACGTCCTCAAATTCTTATCTTTTAAATTATTTTCTCTCATAAGACGAACTAAGTCCTTTCAGAATAAAAACAAAATGACATAATAAATCCATCTTCATCCATTTGATAGTTAAACCAACATTCAATAGTTCAAATGTTACACATACTCAAAAACAATATGAACTTTTTGAAAAACAATATGAAAGAGCAAGTAAAAACAAAACTTAAGGGAAAGTGTGTTCGATTTATATTATGATTTTCACCACTTTAAGAAATAAAATCTTCAAATCCATTCCCTATTTTGTGCAAAATTACTACAAATTTGGAAAAATGTTTCAAAAATAACAAAGAATGATAAAAAAAAGAACTCTCTCTCAACATGTGTCAACATCTAAAACCACATGAACAAAATGGGGTAAATTAATTTACATGAAAATATTATTATATAGAATTGGCTCGTCAGAAAGATAAGAAATTCTATAATCGAAGGAATGTTTAAAAAAAAGACTGCTCAAGGGAGGCAAACTGTTCATTCGTTATCAGCTGTTATTCGCTGAGACCATTTAAATTAATCTTAACAGTATTTATTGCATTTCTTTTAGGGATTAGTATGCGTGGTCCGAGAGTACTAATTACACTTGAAGTACAGAAAATGTAAAGAAAAAATTGCGGAGCCGTTTTTGAGAAATGTTTATAAATGTTCTTTGAACTGAAGTACACTTTAACTGAAAGTTTAAAATTTTCAAAGAATGCACAACGTTAACAAGCAGATGTCACGCCAAATATGAGGTACGAATGAAATCGACTCATCCGTTTCGCCAGAATCGCTGCGAGCTGAAGGACGGGCATTACTAAAAAAAAAAAAAAAACTTTTTTCAGTAAAAGGGATATCCGACATGATCGAATTTTTGCGCGATTTCAATACTTTCTCTATACTGTGTACATGAGAAAGTAAGACGTTAGGTTTGAGAAGTGCTTCAGGTGTTTAATACTACGGCAGAAACATTGTTTGGATAGCAACTGTACCATTTGACAAATTCACAATACGTGCATTCCGGTGTATTTAAATGTTAGTTCAAAGTATTATGTCAGTTCCTCACTTCTGCATAAATTAAGTTTTTCTTAGTTGCGTCATTGTTCTGCCGGATGAGTCATGTGATGTATACTTGGAAGGTTAAAACTGAATTCACTGACGTGTACGTTGAACCGAAGCTAAGAAGTGATAGGCTATTGGAAAGTTCTGGAACCTAATATGACAGAAAATTGTTAATTATTGTGAAGTAATATTGATCAATTCATAGTGATGTAAATAATCGAAATATTTATGAGTATTGAACTAAAGCATATTTTTGTTTCACGGGAAATTTTAATGCAATGAATGTGCGTATTACTGAATTTATTGTACGGTGTATTTATTTGATGTTATCCAGACTCTTTGAAAGTCAAACATCAAGAACAAATTGAAATAACCTCCTGCAATGGTTGGTTCTCACGGAAATTCTGGAGCCGCGCAAATTAGGTCGTGACTTTACAACGTCCTCCTCGATGTTGTGGACATTTCTTTGTGAAGTAAAGTGGGGACCCTGAATCACGCGTCGGGTTGCATCTGTACATTCCCTAGTACAATTGCGCGCGTCATTTTGACCTTTGGAGGCACTATCGCTGCACTAGAATCACTCACCGCCTTCCCACGCCCGCTACCAACGCTTAGCTTTTTGTTGCCTAAGGCGCCGCGGTGCTCTTAAAAATGCGATATGTCGCGCCTACAAGGCGCTGTAGGCGTTGGCTCCAGCGTAAGACCGAGCGTTACATAGGCCGCGCCTCCTTAATAGCTCCGCGAGTGTCGTTTGAGTACGTCCAGTTTGGCGTATGAAGTCTCGGACAGGAGCCGCCGATGACCACACAATCAATACTGAATTTCGTATCTTGGTAAAGGACAAGCAACTAACAAATATGTATTACATTTTAATTAATCAAAGCATTAGTTTTAGGGTTTATTTTCGGTAAACATGAATATACGTTCCACGACTGGTTTCCGCTTGTAAATAAGTAATTAAGCATAATAATGTTAAAGGTACCCCATTAGTTTCCTATATTAAGAAATTAATCAAATGTAAATACATTCCCCATATCTTTTTCCAATTACATTATTAAATAAGGGAAATAATTATGTAAAATCCATTTCGCTCTGTATGTAGTCTAAGGCAGGGGTCGGCAACCATTTCACACTCGCGGGCCACATAGTCAAACCTTCAGTACCTCGCGGACCTCATAGATGACCAGCGTAATAACATAAACATGTACTTTTTATTAATCAGTTTTAAAATGCGTTATATCGTAAAGCCATTAATCTCATTAAAAAAGGCTGGGTTGTTCAGGTATAAAAATTAAATGAAGATACGTTAAGGGTGTTTACACTGTTTATTTTAGAAAATAAGTACGAACGAGCATCATATACAGAAGAGTCGACTTCACAAAGAAACGTTTCTTGTTTTTTTAATTTCAAAACATGAATATTAGTTGTTATTTTAGTGTATTATGTTTTCAGTGGGTCACATGGCATGGCTTCCCGGGTCTCAGGTTTCCGGCCCCTGGTCTAAGGCAAATTCTTACCTCAGAGCTCGCAAAACTTGAACGTAAGAGGATGAGGTAGGAACATGGGGTGATATTCTGGCGCAGAAACTTACAGGAACCGCAGGAAGTCTCTTGTCCGCCGCAGCGGATACGCGTTCACACCGGACAACAGCGTTGGTCGGATGCCTAATCAGGTGGCGGTTCCGATGGGGAAGATCCGAGGGCACTGTCTCAGGTGATGAGCACCTCTAACCGTCGGTCGCTTCATGTTGGACTTATCCGAGGCATTCGTTGTCCCCCCCCGCCGGTATTGGTGGGACGTATAAGCGAATACTTAAGCCTTGAGAGCGAATATGATTGAGAGCTTAGATTAGTAGTTGAAATTCCTGTGCGAGAGGTGATAGCTCATAAATTCGGATTGTCTTCCCAGTTACGCCATCTCGTTTCAGCAGAACTGAATGCGTTGTTTTATGGTAGGCACATTGGGTATGGTCAATTCTAATTAAGAGTGAAGGTTGCGATTTCGAATTTCAACACTGAGTTATAATATCACTGAGTATTTGTTTTAGTGCTTCCTCACTTCTTAAAAAAAAAAAAAAAAAATTCGCCTCCTTTTTAGTGGAGTTCGTTTTTCTGAAGCTTTCTTATTTTCGTGTTTTACTATTTTTGACTTCTTCGTGTATTCTTCTGTTTGTATTTTCAATTTTCGTTGTGTAATTGTCAAAAATTTTGGCGTGGTTTTAGTTAAAAAGAGAGAAATGCGCATTTTCACATCTACATTTTAATCTATTCAATTAAATTATTTGTAATATTTCTTCCTCAATTTGAGTTCCATGTCGTACTATTGTTCGTTCCAAGTCATGTTGTATGTTATGTTCAGAATTTGCATTGTGTTGTTTTTAATTATCAAAATTATATAATAATAACAATTTTTTAACATAGATGAAAGATTGACCTACAGTTGGCATTATTTAAAGCGTAAATTAAAATTTTTTATTACTACTTAATATTAACTGTTTTTAAACAAAAATTATTGAGTCAATCATGTTAAGTATTTTGGATGGTAGTTATCTATTAATAATTATTTATAAATTACATGGTAAGAGTACATTTTAAATAATTAATAAATAAATTACATCTTACCACCTTTTTACGGACGATTATAATATATATTGTTCTTATTAAAATACACAATGTAACGACTCGAGGTTTGAGTCGTCGTTAGGTGATAACAAATTGTAAGGAGAAACATGAACGTAGCAACATATTACGCACAACAAGCACTATATCTATCGTGATCGTCAGTAAAAATGTTGTACGTTATTTATTTCTTATATAAGTATATTTACCAATTACTGTATATTGGAATCTATGTATAGCGGGTCTATTTCTATTATTTACAAAAAATGAAAATAGTCGTCGTGGTGTTTGTTGCACAGTAAACAATAACTATTATTTAAACATTTTCATTACCTATAGCTATGTGTTTTACAATGTGTAGTTAGCGGGCAGTTGTATGGATGCTCTGAACAAGGCGCGAAGCATGTCTATTTTCGTCCTGAAGTGACCTTGTTCCTTCCACCCCCACTCACGTTCTACTCCTACCCGCTGACGCCCGGTGTGACATGGCACGAGCGGAGCGGGGCGAAGCGGGTCGGAGAAAACGCAGATGTGACATCAGCTAAAGGTTTCTCGAACACTCTTGTTTATATGTTTAGCTCTCTTCTCTGACATTTATCTACCTGAGCTGAAGATTTGAGCTCTCCTAAAAGCTCTTTACCTCTCGTTTAAAACCTTACCGGAAAGAAAATGTGCGTCTGATAAAACGAGGAAGAAAATGTTTTTCGCACCGAGTTGATATCAGGAAATTGAGTTTGCATGTTTGAGAGATATATCGACTGTGTAAAGTGTAGAATCTTCCAAAGATTGTTTCTCTTAAAGAATTAAGTAATGCTCGCAGAATTGACCGACTCTTAGGAAGAAATTCACTCTTTTCTGAAAGTTTCTGAAAATTTTCATCGAGACTTGGATTCAGACCTGGTTAAACTAATCCTTCTTGTATACGTACAACCGAATTCCGATGTCACCAAATACAGACTTTAGTTTGAAGAGGTTAATCAACTGAGAACATAAAATGTCTCTGGAGTTAGGCGTCGCATCGCATTTGTGAGTTTCTTGAATTATTCTTTTACGCGGTGGGTCACACGTAAAGTAGAATGTTTTCTGTTCCCCCGCCTCTTTTGAAAATTGCTCTTTTCTGTTTTCTGTCTGAAGCGGTAGTAGCTGCGTTTATAAACCCCTTCCTAATTTACTGCCTTCTTACTCCCCTCTTACCTCTTCCACTGCATTATCCCGCCATCGTTCGTTTCACCATCGTCTCCACAGCCAGCCCTTTCTTTCCTTGCAATAATAGAATAAGCACTGCTTTGGTCGTTCCTCCCCTTGTCTCCTCTACGATGTCCGTGTCGTTGGCACCACATCGCCGTTCATGAGACCACCACCCTCACTTTTGTTCCTTCATTTGGCTGAGCTCTTGCTGTCCTCAATGCGCCCATGGGAAACGTCCAGCCGCCACCGTCGTATTCCCTCCTCCCAGCCAGTGCGTGTCTGGCGGATGATGTGATGTCTTCAGCGTCCAGTGCATGATTCGTGCTCAGACTGCTCGCCTAGCAACGCGCTGCTCCCACTCTCGTGTCCCTTTCTCATCACTGCACCCTCTCAGCTGCTCCCGTCCTCAATGACTGCGCCTGCCACACCACCACCACCACCACCTGCCTCGGTGGGCGGAGGAACCTCTGTATTTCAGATCAAACTCAGCTCGTTTCAGTCCCCTATTTAAAGAAGTGAGTCATAGCGCTTACGCTCATCCGGAGTTTCCCCTGCTCCTGTCTCTATTTTAGACTTCCGTAATGCTACAGTTATCTTCTGAAGTTCTTGGTTGATTTTTAGAATGTTTGGACTTGTTTGAGAGGACTCGTGCGTTTGAACATCGAAGCATCCACCGATTGTTTCATGCTTCGGAACTCTCCGTTGTCTTAATCTTTTTGTGGTAGTATATTATTGGGTGCAGTATCAAATCAAAGAACTATAAACACATTTGGATTATGTGGTGCTCTATGGACGGGAGTGTATTGAACATATTCCAATTCATATGTTCTCCTTGTACGTAGCGTACATCCCTCGACATTCTAATCAGCTTGACAATGGAGACTTGTGCTGCCTTATGACTAAAATAAAGTTTCCTTTCTGAGTACGACTTTTCCACAGTGCGGTAGTCCTTTCTTGTTGTGATTAAATGGCTGGTAATGCTCGCTGTCGTTTATTCTCCTTCACGCCTATTCTGTGTACTGAAACATGATTTTCTCCGGGTAGTTGTACCAAGTTTGGAGAGTTTTGCTTTCTCCGAGTCACATTTCCGGGAACACGCATTGTACGAGAATTAATGTTAGTAAATCAGTTTGTTGTTATGATGTAAGTACATTTCCCGTGGAGGTGTATTATTAAGTACAATTGCTCTTATTTATGAATTAATTTTGCGTTCCGTTTCCCTGAGCGAATGACAGTGACATGAAATAGAGTTGCGCGATAATGTGAACGTGTCTGGTTGTGCTTCCACGAAAGAGGCTGTAACAGAGATGACTTTTGTCCAGCGTATAGCACTGGTTGTCTCGGCGCGGCGGCAGACGGGCGACACTGTAAGCGAAGGAGAGAGATGAAGAATTTCAATGAGAGAGAGAGAGTGAGTGAGTGAGTGAGCGAGCGAGCGAGCGAGCGAGCGGATGGTGGCCGGGGGAGGGCCGACCAGTCGGCCGTGAAGAGGACGCATAGGACGAGGGCTAGTGAGTGGGCTCCGCTAGAGGCGGCAGCAGCAGCAGCCGCGCCTGGCCGCCGCAGAGTCGGCTGGGTGCTGATGCCTGAGTGGGCGGTTCGAAGTCTATGAGGAGAGCAAGAGGCGTATGAATGCGATGGAATAAAGAAAGAATGGGACGAGGAACATTTCAATTTATTAGTGACGTAAATTATGCGTCAAAGAATAGGCAATGGTTCAAACCTTTCGGGAAAACTATTGAAATACTAACTGGTCATGGATATATGAACACATGCTTGAAAATGATAGGAAAAATGTCGTCAGATGTATGTTCCTGTTCAAGGAAGTGGAACTATTGAACAAACTTTGTGGAATTGCCCTGTATACGGTCCGGAAAGAGTGGAATTTGTGAAACAATTTATGAATTTAGATACATTAAATCTAAAAAAGAATTTACTGTCTATGGAAAGAAAATATGAAATTTTTTAAGAATTTTGTATTAAAATAGGATTAATTAAAGAAGCCCTGAGACAATGGTAAATGGCGTCCACAGCCATGCGATTCCGCTGGAAAAGAGGCGCAGCTAATACAATATTGAAACTCAGAAGTGAGAAAATAAAAGTGGTAAAGGACAGTTATAAAACCTCTGTTGGGAACGGGGTTTTACAAATTCTGTAAATTAAGAAATAAATAATACCGTACTACTTGTACGATCACACAGCTTTGAACAATCGGAAGTTATTTCTGATGATGCTTCGAAATAATGATCAACTGACGACGGAGTACCCAAAATTTGAATCGCTTTCTATATAATAAAAATTCTTTTGTCAGGACATGAGACATGAATGAGAGACTGAGGAAAAGAACTCTATGACTCTAATGCATTCACGAATTTTCTTGCTGGTGCGTTACGATAACTAGTGAAATTAAAAATGTAATGTTCGATTTGTTTAAATTTCGAAATATTCTGTATCGGAAGAATTTCGAACTGCTGAAACTAACAATAATTATTCACAAGACTCGTACGTATTGTGGGAGTACATGTTTGAGGCCAACATACTGAAAAAGCTGTTTCTCGCTTTTCGCACGTATTTGTTCAAAATGAGAGTTTACCTATCAGTATTTCGACTTTATGTTGTATTTGTTAAACTGTTCGGGTTAAATTAGAAAACAATTTGCATTCATTCGAAACAGTTTCATTTCATAGCAATTTAGACGAGAACATTATGCAGCAGAACTGGTTCAGTTTCTTGTAGAGGACAATTCACCCCAATACTCGTCTGTGTAATTACAATATGTTTGTTGGAAGAATTCCAACCGCCTAGGTATAAATTCAGTAAATCAGTTACATAGTATGAATTGCAGTTTACATAGTAACTTCAATTACCGCAAATTTGGATACCACACTCACGGAAGTATTTATGATAAAACAAAATGCAGTTCGTGAGACCTCATATGAGAGGTATCATTATTATTCATATAATTTGAATAATTGTATCGAAGCGTATGGTTTTAGTTCCACCTCCTCTCACTCAAATGCTATTTTTCATCGTTAATGTCTCAAAATTTGTAATTTTGTGCGAATTACTGAGTAAGCACCTGTATGTTGAAGTACCCTTTACTGCACGAAACGCAATGTCGTTTGTCTGCAGAGCGCGGTGTCATCTCCCTTTCTCATGCATAGCAGTGCCGTCGCACGCGCGGAATACGTGGAATGGGGTCGGGAGTGTGGTTGCCATAATGCTTATGTAATGCCGCGTACGCTCGGACGTGATGGAGGACCCTTATCTTGTTTCCGTAGTTCTCGTTTCGAAGAGGATTTGCGTTTATTTCGCGTGGCGTGATTGAAAACGATGTTTTATATTCATGTACTTAAGAAATATTTGAGGCATTGCTGTAAGTTTTTTTAGGCGTGCCCTATTTTCGCGTTTTTCTTTCTCTTCGCTGATGCGCATGTGGAATATTGTGGTAATGTGTTCGAAATTTCTTTTCTCTCCTGCTTTGCTTGTTTATGTTGGCAGACCTCTCATACATTATTTTCCTTTTGCATTATTTATTCTTTTTATGATTAGTGTTAAGGTCATTTTCCTGCGAAATGTTTATTGATTACTATCATGGTGAGAAATATTGACATTCCACATCGAGATAGAAGAAATAGATGGAATTGAAGCCTGTTTCGTTGAATATTTGTCACTTGGATATCGTTGGAGAAGGATGCTTCATTGGGTCGAATAATTCGAATTAGGAATGTCATCTCTGCCTCCTGCGAGGGAGTAATGGTCAATGTAAACGCATGGAACGCATTCGGAGTCGGTGGACGCTCACCTGGCCCTGCGTGCCTTTTCTCTTAACACCGTTCTTCAAAATATGGCCTCATCCTTCCTCCCTGTTTCTTCCGAGTCTTGTATTCATCTCTTGAAACAATTTATGGTCTCTATTTCCCGTCTTAGATCGTCCATTATCGTATGCGTATCTCTTTCGCTGATCGTCTGCTATTCTTCGGTTTCTAAAAAACAATTTTTATATTTCTGGTGGGTGGTGATTATTTCATTCAGTCATTTTCAGTCTTTTCTCTTAACAGATTGTTTCTTAGCGCGCAACCCTCGCTTGTTTTGTTTTCCCTCCTCCTCAGTAGCTTTGCGGTTATCCACAGTGATGCACAGTTGACCACTGCTGCCAGACGGCGGTGGCGCCACTTTGCCTCGTAACCGTCGCGACCCCAGGCTCTCTCCTGTTGTCCGCCCAAGCCGCGTAGACGTATTTATAGGAAACGCACAATGGATTCCGCGTCGCCCCGTTAGTGGAGACCCCCGACCGCGTCTCTCAGCCTGTCTGTTTCTGTTTGGGTGTGTCTTGGGTGCAGCGTCCCTGCTACCCTGTCCATCTCCTGGCGCGTTGACTCGCCCCGGTGCGCTACCTCCGACGCGCGAGGCGTTGGCGCTGATGTCGATTGTAGTCGCAGTTGAAGAGCAGAACAAAGAATTGAAGGATGTGTTCCGTCTGCATCTTCATCACTAACAGACGCGTCTATAACAAGAAAGTTGTCTAACAACGCGCTGAAAAACTAGTCGGCGATGCATTGGTTAAATATAAGAATCTCGAATAATAGTTTAAAATGTTTTATCTGAAGATGTATATTTGTTTATCTGAGTATTTGTGCGGTTATTCTTCGTGTATCTCAAACAGTTCCTTATTGGTCGAGTCAACCAATTCACTATTTGTAATTATTTCTTAGTGTTCTTCGACAGTCAAACAGTTTTCGAAATATGTCATACATCGTACAATCTTACCAATTTTTGTCGTGAAATAATAAGATTGAATTGGAAAACAACTCTTACTGTGCGGTGTCACATTCGTAAATCTCACTTGGTGCTCTGTTTTCCCTTTTCAATCACGTTAGTTCGGAGAAGTGTGTTGTTTGCGTCGGGGTGCTTCGCAGTGACTGAGGGGAGTCCTCGGTAGCAGGGTGATTCAAGAGGGAGGGTACACCCTGCTTTCTACCCCCGTCCCCATTTCGACCAATCGCCGGCGTCGCTGGAACACACGTCGTGCGTCACGTGTCGAAGCGGGTACGTGGACCATGAAACACTGTCCCGTTTTTGTGTTCCCCTAAACAATCAGGGTGATTATTTGGTGAGGCGGATCTGCAGAAACGATAGCCATCGCTCGCGGAGAGGAAACGGGGTCAGTTTGTATCGGGGAATATTATCGATGAATCGCTTACAGGCTGCGACGCTTTTATTCCCAACAGAGCGAACGGATTTATTCGTAACCTTTACCACTGTCGCCTATATTTTTTATCTCGACTTTTTATTTTATCTTCATCATATTCATAATCTGTACTTTCATCTTTGCTGTCTAGAGACTTCTTATAAACTTCATTCCATTTTATAACATTTTGTGTTTGTATATTTGTAACTTTTAGATTCTCCGTGTACATATCCAATATTTCCGATGCTTCCGACCACCTTGATTGATCCTCGTACGCAGACTATGTTAATTGAAGAGGGGGAAAGGAACAGACCCCTCCCCCGAAATCTTACACTTTCAGTGAAACTGACGTCAGGATCGTTATTTCAACGAGCCGAACGACCAATACCGACCGTTATGTCGCCCTCCCTCCAGTTTCATACATTACTTTCATATATGATGGGTTTCAAACAGTAGCGCACCTAGGAGTGGGCGGAGGCGAAGGTCCGCTTTGGGTCTCCAAATGGGTCAGTAGAAACACCTCCACACACACACATATATATGTGTTTTTTTTAATGTTTCAGACAATATTTAGGTTCAAATTTACGATATGCTATATATAAATAATGTTATATATATAAAATTGTTAAAAGTATTAATAAGTAAAACTCGAATTTCAATTTTTTATCGTATTGTATAGGATATGCACTTATAAGCATGCAAACACGTTTGTATGTGTGTATGGGGGGGCTGCAAAAGAGATCCCTCCCCAAAACAGGGTTGGCAATATTCTTCGTAGAAAAAATAAGGAATAAAAAATTATTTTATTCGACGAACTCTGAATTACGAATAAAAAGTTATTCTTTTATTCGAGCAATACTGATAAACGAATAACAAGTTTTTTTATTGACCCATATGTAAATTATCATTTATTCTTTCATTCTAAAAAATAAAAAGATACTTGAAATTACACTCTTTGTTCTTGGTGGAATAAACGACAAGTACGGATATACCTTTTTTTTTGCTATAACGAATAAGTAAGTCGACTGTGAATTGTGGTTGTATTGTTCATAATAAGAATTTAATTTTTATCTTAGGTATTCACATACAAAATTAATAAATTATATTGTGCAGTAAATGTTGATATTCTTAAGGTTAATTGAGGATTTATCTTAAAATGAATTATCACTGGAAATAGTTTATTGAATATTTTACGACATGAAAATTATATTAATATACGTATTAATTCTAATATAATACAGTTTCTTCAGATTTTCACTAACAAATACTGAATGAAACATTATGAACAATTCGTTATAAAAATTGAATGATTGGAGTCAACATCTTAACTTCTTATAATTTATCGTGGCACATGAAAGCAGGAATTTACTGAAGTTGTTTCAGTGACATAAAATATTTACGAACAATTCAGAATGTATTAATGTACGTTCTACTTTTTAACGATCAAACCCTTATAAAGAACACAGTTTTAGAGTTAACTTTAGTATTTAAGTAACATATATTACTCACAATGCACATGAGCACGTAGTAAGTATTATCACAATATATCTATGAACCACTGTTCACATAAAAATGTACATGTTGCCAGCGAGAGAGATGTCGAATCACACTCTGTGCCTCAATGCAACTGCGGCAACCAGTGGCAAAACCAGAGCATGCCCCATGTACCATTACACACTTCCTCTTTACAAGTCACAATCGGAACTCTAAAGATTACAACTGTAACCAATCTTAGATACATTATTACACTACATTTTTATCTTAATCATTAGATCAAGATGCGATGCCTTGGCCAGTTATTTCGTCGGTTATTATATATCTGGGTTTCATTTTATGTCGTCAGCTTCGCTCGACACAGCGCGTTTGGTACACACCACACCATCAGATTGTATGTAAGAAACACTCTACTGATTTCTTATTTACACACGCACATAAATACATAAAAAAAGTTGTGAAAGAAAGTATTACAAATTAACAAAATTAGGAAGCAGCAAAGGTATGCAAAAGAGCATAACCGAATACGATGAGTGAAAAGTCTGGTACTGTCTACCAAGATGAAAACGGGACAATAAAAATAGACTCTGAATATATAAATAAATAAATAAATACATTCCCACTACACAATATATTTTTATTATTACTTTTATTAATATCCACATGTTGCTTGAAAATCATTTACAGTGTAACAGTAAAAAACAAGTTATTCTGTTCAAAACAAGTTATTCCTTGCAATACAAATAGTGTAGCCTTTAGTGTTGTCAATTGTAACAAGAATAAAAATACCAAAATAATGGAATATCTCGTAATTTTTTATTTATTGCCAAGAATCCTGCTCTTCCGTCTGACCGTGACTGGGTGAGAAATTGGGATGGTCAGGTGGTGGGATACTTGGTTTCTAATCATTAATTATATCAAATGTGTGAGAGAAACATATCCGATTGAGCAGAGTTTTAACCCACGTTATAGAGTTCTGAGGTATTGTGGGAGATACGACGACACCACTAGACCACTGATATCAGTAATGTTATTTTCTCATATACGTAGTACACAAAAAGGTTCACAATTTAAAATCGAAAGCGAGATTTAGACGGAAATATCCGTTTTGGCGATCCCTGATTCTGAAAGTGTTTTTTGGCATAAAATCCGTCCGTCTATCCGTCTGTAAGCAGCATTCTGAGTAAATGAATAAATCAATTTAATTCGCATTTCGTATTTTCGGTAGAATTTACTTGTTGATGTTCGAGCTGTAATTTTTTTAGTCGAAAACAAAGGGTACTTTTCATGAAGGTCAAAGTACTCTTTTGAATGTTTCTCAAAAACGGCTCCAACGATTTTGCTTAAATTTTCTGCACTTAAATTACAATTAGTTTGCATTACATCAGCATTAGCACAATTTCTCTGGAAAGTTTGGTATAGACGCAGTAAAATAATTTCTGTCTGCTACACATGCACATTATTTTATTGTTCCAAGAAGCTTAAATACTATTTTGCAGTGTAAATGAACCAAGCAGACGTAGAATACACTTTTGGTAAACTGAAATGAAATAAAATACATAGAAGGACGGCAAACGCATTGCAGATAGGAAAATACATCAATTTCTGTCTACAACGAAATTACATTTACATGACATTTTTACGGTCTTTCTAAGACTGATATATCGCTAAATGTTTTGAAATAATATTCTGAATATTTATTTTCCTTTCAAATAAAACATAGTAATAACTTCATCTAGCGACTTTGAGCATGAATAGAGCACCGGAAGAAGACCTAAATATAGAGGACCACGCCAGAAATGACCTTTTCACAACATAATCTTTTCTCACTCTATGCTGCAGACAGAGAAACGTATATGAGAAAGTATGTGCGATGGTTTTGTACCTCTAGTTCTAAAATGTAATAATAAAAGGAAAAAAAAACACTGATGTCCGTAATGTTCATATGTTGAACGAATCGTTACCATTGCTAGAACCCTGTCTAATAACAAATGACAAATTTTGACTGCTGAATTTATGGACTTCATACATAAGAATGTAATATAATGTTGTTAAAATTACCTTCCTATCTTAGTTTTGTGAATTTTGCGCAGAAATGGGAATGTGATTGGTCTGGCAATAAAATTTGGGAGAGAGAAAACAATGAAAAATTGAATGTTTCTTCGACATCCAAAAAATTAAAATGTTTTATTTTAAAATTTTCTAATTGGCCATAGAAAAGCATAATTTGTGCCTAGAATTTGAAAATTTTGAAGCAAAATTTTTTCGTCACTAAAAGGACTTGCATAATCTTGCTCTTACCAATGCGCGAATTTTACGACTGTTTTGAAATTTTATTCATTGTAGATTTCAAAGAATACGAATATATATAATTTGAATCCTCTATCAAAAAATGCAAATTTAAAAAATGTTAGAAAACAAACAATAAAATTTGCCTGGTAGGTTGTAAAAGTATGCACAACGAATGTAAAATGATAAAAAATAAACATATTTTATCAACCTCGCCCTTTCAGTTTTTTTTATTTCTCTATAAAAATGGTTCCGTGGTTATTGCAGTTTATAAATGAAAAATAGAAAATTTGGTTTAAGTTACCTCCCTCACCAAAAATTAGTAAGTCATTAAATATGTGAACAAAACATTTTACTGTACATAATATATATTGAATATGTATGAACCGTACTAAAATGTTTACATTGAACCCTATTAAAATGTTGAAAAACACTATTGTTTGAACCCATTTCTTTACCATCTTTGAAACGACGTAACACTCCGACTCACCCTTTACATATTTGAACACCAAGAAAAACTTGAAAAATGAGGTTCGAACTAGAGACAAAATTCACAAATAGATTTAAAAAATTCACTTTTCAGTGATTTCGTCAAATTTCATAAAACATTAAATATCGTATAAAGTGCGGGCGGCAACGGTGTACCATGCTCTTAGGGGGACACTTTTTTCTATTCTTCTATGAGTAGACCTACCATTACATGTCAGCACATCTTCGAACGTACTTGCATGGAGTGCAAACTACTGATCGTCTTGAGGTGTAATTTTGTCTGTTGTAAATTCCTCGTTGTTTGTAATATTACGTCCAAATATGTATTATCGAATGCTCCTCTCATTTCCATAAATATTATATTCTTTTTCGTGTTTTCAGAACATCTAACAGTCGAAGAACAGCATTTTCTGTGCCCGTCTCTTTCTTAATACATAATATATATTATCCAACTTTCCTTATTGTTCCAAATAATCGATTAGCCTTTTTGTGACTTATTTATCAAATATCTTCCTCTGGGAGGGTACCAGAGGTATTGGTCCATACGACTCTGGTTTGATTGGGTCTCTTGTAGTATCTTTTATTCATTATATTACTCTCAGAATTTCCATACATCTGGAAGATATTGCTTTTATACAAACATTATATTACTTCTACCAAGTGTACCCAAATAATTATAGTAATCTTAACAATGCATAGATTATCCCATCTTTGCTTGGTACTTTTTTTTCTCTAGTTCCGTCACCAATTACCTCAATTCAGTCAGGATCATCCATTTTTCTCTCCCTTCATCATCTCTTCCATAGCTCACTTCACTGTCCTCATCTACGTTATCTCCGAATAAGATTCTCAGTATTCTACGTCCTATCTCTTCCATGTTGACAGATGTTTTCCGTTGGCCATATTTCTACTCCATATCTCCATCCTTCTCATCATATTCGCAGCTTGTTTGTATCGAAGTTTCCAACTTGTTTCTCATTTTTAAATTTTTCCAACCATGCTTCTTCACCTCCTTCACATCTATCTTAAACTCTATCTGCTTATCTTTGTATCTCCTGAACACTTCTGCTTCATCCATCCTCTTCTGCCTCGTCTTTGATAATTCCCTCCGCAACTTATTACTCTTTTCCTTAAGAACCCCGTGCATCATATCAGTTCGCTTCCCCTCAATTTGTTCCACCTCGCACTCTCTGCATTCCTTAAGTAAATTGAGTTCATGTATAGATTCCTCCATATTCTTTCTCTCTACCATATTCGTCACCTCATCTCTATTTCCTCCCATATTTATTTTATTAAATAGCTCTTATTATTCTTCGCTCATCCGTCTTGCCATCTTCAATTTTCGGTTTTTCCCTGTCTCCGTCACACTAACGGTATCCCCGCACGTTCTCTACTTACTTCATTCACAAACTTTCACCCTTCTATCTAAAAATCTCGCATTTTTTCGTTATTTTCAAGTCTGTTGCAGATTTATCAAGTGACTATATAAGTTTTTGTCCATTTATATTTGTTAGCAGCAAAACATTGTCCAATATTTGCTTCCCCAGTGCCCGTCCTCATTTATTCACCACCCTGTCACACATTCGTAATCAATATGTACCATACAAATCACTCGTCCCCCTCATTTCTTTCATGATTTTCTCCACATAATCCATACTTTTCTCTATATCCGTAAAATATTGGCAATACATATTCCCCAGAACAAAATTATATTACCTTATAATGGTGATGTATTTATCAAAAACCGGTGCTCTCACTTCTGTGTAGTTTAGAATCTCTGCCGCCCACGGACTCTCCTTGCACACTACCCTACACTTTACCGATATGTATACCTAACTTTATAATTGCAATCGTTACAAATTAAACATAGTAGTGCATAATATAGGTTATTATCAATGTTCAGCTGATTATTTAACCGAAAATAAAATTATAGATTCCCCCTCCCCAAGTTTATATTAAAATGAACCGAAAAAATAGACAAAGAAACCACTTGTGAGGTAAAAGGTGAAATAAGGCAAGGTAGAGCACGGTATGCCAACGACACTTCAGTTGTAATTGGAAAATATTTTATGTAAATAAGGGAGATCCTTTTCTTCTTAATTTTTAAATGCATTCTTTGAACAAATGTAAGAAATTTTCTTCATTACGCAGTTAGGGACCAAATGGACTTGTTTTAATTTTTAGCATATTTATGTGTAATGAAGGCAAAAACATTAATTTCTTATTATAATGGATATATTAAATTTTTTGAATTACCTTCTTAACTAAATACTTAGTTTACAAATTACTTACTAGTTTCCTCTCTGCACTTTCTCGATTAATATCCTAGGTTTCAATTCAAAAATAAATTTATGTTCGATGAATGAATAACCAAAGGAAAACTAGTGATTGAAAAGAATTGCACACTCCTTAGTCAGAATGACCACCATTCTCATACGATTAATGTATTCTTTGTCACAAAAAGAAGTGCAGATTCATTTGATACTAATTGTACCAAGACCTAAAATAAACCAGAAAAAGGAAACGCTTTGTATTGTATTACTAAAAATAATTCATTCCTGACGGCAGCTCGAGAAAAGAATAACTTACTGTTAATTGTACGTCAAGCAAGAGTATCTTTTTATTCGTTATTCCAAGTAATTTTGTCAAATAAAAGAATAACTTTTTATTTGTCATTCAATTTTAGTAGAAAAAAGAATAACTTTTTGTTCGTCATATCATGTGAATCGAATACAAGATTAACTTATTATTCCTCACTCAAGATAGTCGATTAAAAGAATAATTTCCTATTTGTCATTCAATGTATTTTAAATAAAGGAATAACTTTTTATTCGTTATTCAATGTTAATCGAATAAAAGAATACATTTGTATTCGTTATTTATTTCCTTAAAATAAAAGAACAACTTGTCTTTCTTCAATTAATGTTCATCAATTAAAAAAATACATTTTATTTGTTATTTTTGCTACGTGAAATAATGAATTATTTTGAAATGCTCTTATTCTTTTATTCAAAAGAACGATTTATTCCGATTCTGAGCAACCCTGTTTCAGACCTTATGAGGTGTAGGTACGCCACTGGTTTTCAATCATTACTGGAAATGTATAGGGAATCTGGGAAAACCCTCAAGTGCGCGGCCCGGATTTCTTTCCCCGGAATCTTACTTTCCCCCTCCCCCTCAAACATAGTGAATAGAATGAATATTCTTAACCTCTGACGCCCTCAATCGGCATAATATTCGTCTCAACCCATGTTTAAAATATTACCGTGTGTCCTACATATATATCACATGGTTTATTATTACTCCCACATTATTATTTGAATTATGGTGTTGGTCAACTGTTGGAATTACACTTTCATGCCGCTTGCTGTATGAAGGAAATAAAAATTGTATATTCCAAACACAAAGCCAAACTGTTAGTTGGCTTTCATATTTCCGATGTACATTTGGTTACCACCTGTAAAATAAAGCGTTAGCTTATTGAATGCGTTGATCAATTTCTCGAATATCACTCCCAATTTGCTTGAATGGTAACCAACACCGTTGTTGACCCGCTATTGTTACAATACCTGATACATGAGTAATGTGTTTACTATTAATCAATAAAAGGAAAATTTCAGTCCATTAAATTAGCATCCCTTTAACCTTTGAGTTCTTAATTTCATGAATATTGAGGATTTTGTTTTGTTATTCTTTTAATTGGGACATGAAAGCAGTAACTCAACCCTCAATTCAATTGAGCGAATTCCATATTTTTGATCTGAATAATTTCTTCACTCCTTTATTTATTTGTTGTATTGTGGCGAAGTTGTGACCACGAAGAATGCTCTTCTACCTAACCGTGACGGATGAGGGAATTGGGAAGGAAGATGTTGGGTTTCGAGGGAACGTATTGTACCAAACGGACATTTATCTGGAGTAGGTGAGGGATACCCCAACTGAAAACCTCACTAGTTCGGCTGAGTAGCTCTCCCTTGAGGACGAAAAAATCTCAACACTCACTCTCGTTACAATGTTTTCAAGAAATATGTAGACTCGACTTTGATGAAAAAATCTCGAGAATGATTTATCTGAATACCTAGAAAGAACGTTAAATTGAAACTTCTTTATCCACGTTTTACACAGAACGAAAAAAAATTGTTCCGGCCGAATTTATTAACAATTATGTAAAATTCATAACAGTACTTTTTCACTATCACTGCGTAGATAGTACTTGCATATATATTTGCGAAGATGATGCTGTGAAGAGTAGGTTATGTGGAAAATATCGGTTATACGTAGGCTGTATGAGGCTACATATCCCCAAATTCGCAATAGCTTGTACACAAATACTATCTATGCAGCGGTGTATTTAGTTCTCAAGATTAAACGGAATGAAAAAAACACTTTTTTACTGTTATTATGTAAAAATTATTCGATTTCGTGAATTCATGAAATGTTACACCATTATATTAATTGTGATTTCTCTCCGGGAACCCATCTCGAATAAATAGATATTGGGGAAGGGAGATAAAAGAAATAACGCTCCAACACGAGCGGGAGCCACAATTCGAGTAATGCATAGTGTGGTATGTCACACTTCGCCAGACACGTCTGTTTTCCAATCACGCGTTTCTCCTTGAAAATATTCAGTCGTACGTAATTTCTTGGTGTCTTTAGAATGATTTTGATGTTGTATTGTAGGTTTAAAGTATAAAAAATATATATAAGCAAAAAATCTCATATTTATTTCTCTGAATAAGGAATGTCAACAGACTAGTTGGTTACTCGGTGAATATCTAAATAGTTTAACACATATATAAAGAAATCGTAAGAATATCATGTTTTATAAAGATTATTTGTCACTTTTAAGTTTTTATTTTTATTATACTACGATTTTCACCTTTGCTTAAAAGTTGCTGAACTTACTCAGCTTCACCCGGGATTCAATTGGCGTCTTCCCCGTCTTATCGCAAAGTTTCACGAAATCTGATAAAAAAGAGGAGAGAAATAGATATTGGAGGAATCATTCAAGACAAACGATAAACATGTATTTGTAAGGAAATAATTTACAATTTTGTAAAAATTATTGTTTATGATAATTTTTTCAACCATAAATTTTTCAACCATTTGTGGATATCTCTCCAGCGACAGTCTTCCCCAGTGACGCCAGACACCGCATTGGACTTGTTTGAGAAAGTGAGAATTTCCATTCGCGAGTGACGAATTAAATAGTTTACGGTCTCTTAAAGAGCGTTTCATACAATTTCACCAGCTCATGAAAAGTTCACATTTGTATAACTGATAAATATCCAAACATACACTCCACTTTCTTTAGTAGATAGTTTAGAATATTCGAGCCTTCCTGGAAATTTAACGAATGCTAATAATTTTTAATGAGGTGGAAAATTGTAAAGAAATTATGAAATTCTATTCTCAAAATGGACGAATACTATAATATCACAAATATCATGTCTTTGCTAGTATTCATTTCTTCGAGAACATAATTGGAGATTTGGAAAGTAAGATTCGCTGTGAAAGTTATTTGTTTCATTTTTATTCGACCAAATTTCGGAACGCTGTGGATTGTGCGCTTAGTCGAACGGAAATGAAGTGCTCTTAGCCTGTGAGAATATAGCACGTACACTGGTTGTTAATTTGACAAGAAATGTTCTATGCGTCATAACCCCTACTTATCAGGACCTGCTGCGGTTTCCCCCACGCGCCTTCTCTCTTTCGCCGCACTGATGATTGCTTGCTGTGTCATTGCCTTCGACATGTCAGTTCAGACCAACTCTCTCCTCCCCATTCACTAGACCATTCCCCATCCCAGCATTTCGGCCTAGGGCTCTCCCTTCTTGCTCTCCTATTTTCCCCACGTACTCGACGTACTCTCCTCGTCTCGGGTTCTTCCTCTCCCAACACGTCTATTCGTCTGTCTCGTGGCCTCACCGCATCTCGTAAACTTGGACAGGCTTTGAGCGATAGAGGGAGCACACGCGCTGACGTGTGCACGCCAGTGGTTGCGGTGAGGAAGCACTATGGAGCCCGGTATCTAAGATTACTGTGATTGACACGAGGGCCCACATCGCCCTGCGACACTGTCAATAGTCAAAATCTCCGGCCACTCTCGTCTTTATTTTTGCGGCTCTACTGTGGTGCATCCTGGTATACAAGTTTCATGGTTAACAAAATACCTCCGTCATCCAGTTTGCCAATGACACCGACTTTTGTTTCCTTTTCATTTGTCGAAATTACTTGTCGTTTGACGGAATTTTTCAGTTTCACATCCGTATCCCCTCTTCTTGCCCTCACTTTTCACACCTATATTCCCTTATTCTATTTTACGACATAGTTAGTAACAAAAATATTATCGTCTTCTTTAAAACAACCAAAACTTACTTTGAGCAATGAAAGAATCAGCAAGTTTTAGTCGCTTTCCATTATATAGTTGTAAAGTCGCCTTTCTTTAATTCTCTTACAAACTCATATTACTACTGCCGACTTCTTGCTTTCATGTGATTTGTTTTCATGTTTGTTTGTTTTTTTGGAATTAAATTCTTTAGTGTCAAATTTTAAACATTGGCTCTCCCACAGAGTAATTGGTTTTTAATTGTTTTTAAATAGTATTGATCTAGTAGTTCCTAACAGACTTACTCTTTGTTCGTCGGGGAAAAGTTTCTTTATCTTTGGTTTTAAGAGATTTCAATTCTTCCAAGTAATATTGTACGCGTTCTTAAAATGGCAGCACGCGACGTTTTCGTTGACCCAACGGTTCAGGCGCAGCTTCATCGCCAACCTCAGAGGGCAAAGCCCGCGCGTTTCAATCCCGCTCTTCAGGGATTAAGCGTTTTCGTTCTGCGTGAATTACGAGGCTCTTTGACGCACGAAAGCGGACGGACTGTGGGGCCCGAGCCTCCTTCGTCTCGCTTTTAAGATAACACACTACGCTGCGCGTGTGGGCGAAACCCCTGGCGAGCACGCGCCCACCGAGTAGAAAGCAACGTCACCTTTCTCGCACTGCCCGTCTCGACCACGCATGCCAGTGGAACCAGCGCAGACCAGAGGCGATGGCAATGAGTGATACCGCGCCGGAGAAAAGGCTGATACATGAGTATAAATATACACTGATAACTCTGATGAATGGATGAATGGATGAATGTTTGGTGCGTGGACAAGAACGTTTGAGACGCTGTACGCGATTTGCCGCTGTTCAGCGTATCACCATGAAGTCTGAACAGATAAAGTATTTTTATTGTTATGAATTAATGAGTAATCATTATGTGTGCACATTTCATCCCAATTTGTGAAGGAAATAAAGTGTGAGGATTTGTCCCTCGTGCTTGCTGGTAATTTGATGGCGGACAAAAATGGTGACGACTGATAAATTGGTGACTAGTCAAGTTTTAGAAGACATTAACCATGCTGAGTTGAAGATTCAGCATCTTGCAGAAAAGAATTTCGGGAACAGTTTCTAAAAACCTGTAGAAATGAAAAAAATGGATGTGGGAAAAATTTTATGAACTGACACTGAACTGAAAGAAAATCTAAGCAGCTATATCAATAAAGATATTGCTAAATCTAATGAACATATTTGGGATTCCGAAATGTCAGGGACTGACAGTCTGAAGTGGAGGGGATGCCTGGTTTCTAATCGAGTAAGCATATACATTCAGAAACCGGTGCAGAGTACTAATAGATTAAGAGATAGCACGTGAAATTGAGTATGAATGTAGTAAGGAATTTGTCAGTCCTTATATGTGGTACTAAATCACAACAATGGCGGCTATAAAGACAGGTCGCAGTGTTATGACAAGTTGTGACGCGGTAAAAAAGTAAAAGCATTGGATTTTGATAAAAACATTCTGGTTATTAGTTACATCTAATTTCTCTCAAATAAAGTTTTTGGAATTATATTAGCAATGAATTCGCGTGGCAAGCTAGACCGTTCATTTGCAAATCTGAAATATAAAAATGAGTTCTGGCCGGCTTACCTATCGTTTTATGACCTTTTTAAAAGAAAATTTACTTGTAAATCGCACTCATCCCCGAAAAAGCCATATTGCCACATTTGCGATTAAGTATTCGATTGTGATTAATTTAGCGTGACTCAAGAAGACTTGTGACAAATACTTACCGTACACGAATTTTAGACACCATCTCCCAATCTTTGGTGCAGCGACTGTGGCCAACACTATCCCTAAAAAATTAGACCGTGTCCTACGTGGGCGACAAACGCGAGCGACAACTTCAAGCGACAGAAGTACAGCGTCGCGTCGCCAGGATTGAGTGTCGTGTGTGGGCGCGCGCGCGATCGGTCGGCTCTTGAAGCAAGATGGCGCCACACTGGAAACAATACGTGAATATGTGACAAAACGGATTAATAACGAAATGCGTGGATCGAAGGCAAAGATGCCATGAAAATAATAAATTTATCAGAAAATAACATCTTAATTACATTTAATTTTAACATTTGTATTCGGAACTGTTTTTGCGTCCCAAAAAGTTTTTGAATGTACCCGTGTGTTGATTTGTACTTTTTATTTCCTTGAAAATGGAATTAACGATTATATTACTAAGAAGGAACTAATTCGCAACACCAAAAAATTGGGTTTGTTGTGTTATGAACTTACTCAAAACCGTAATCACTTCGATACTACATGAGCTAACCTATAAAACATAGCCACAGACGAGATCACGACGAAATGTCAAGACCTACTCGATACTACTACATTTTATTGTTTACAAACGATAATCCCTAGTATGATCAAGTAGGTTGTGTGAAATCAAGGAGGCCATAGAGTCTCCTTGTGTGAAATGTAGCGTCTGACGCGCGACAAAACTCAAGCATGTTTGAAGTTGAAGCGTCTTCGAATGGCGCGCATGTAGCGCTACACTGTCGCTGTCGCTCATATAGGACAGTCTCGTAGTTAAGAGCGTGTTTTAATCCTGTCGCTTGAAGTTGTCGCTCGCGTTTGTCGCCCACGCAGGACACGGCCGGAGCAGGAACTCTGCGCTCATAGAAATTTTAATTCTTTGAGATGGTTTCATTGTGACTATGTCAGACGTTGTATCGTTTTCAGAAGTCTAGAACAAAGGAATTGAACTCCAAATATCTGTTGCTATTTACGTTACAAAGATACAATCGAATTTTCGTTCCAGTTGAACGGATGTGCTCTATTCGAATTTGTTTCATTATATTCTTCGCGGAAGGCTTATTACTTTATCGCTCGCCACATCAGTATTTTTACTCGTAAATTTGCGGAGGAAACGAAAATACAAAGAAGTTGTGAATACTGTTCTTTACTTGGAATTAGCTCATCCTATTCAACGCACATTTGAGCGATGAAACATTCAAATGACTGGCATTTCTATTCTTACAGATTGTGTCTTGGGATTTCAGCCTTTAATAACTCGTTTTTCACGGTTCCGTTTCTTCATACCTTTTCAACCTATGTCCATGTTTTGCTAAAAGATTGCTCATTTAACGTGTGTCTCTTGGGACAGCCAGTCTTTCCGACCTTTTTTCTCTCCATGCATGTCGAGGTTTAATTACCAGTCATGGATCTGCACATTTCTCGTGGTTAGAATAAAAGATTATATAAGCATTTAATAAACTAGCTGGTTATAATTTCTGAGAGTAGCCACGAAAACTTAAAAGTTGACATTATTTCAAAACTTTCGCTTTAGGTGAATGTTTTGGAGAGTTATTAGAATTTAGCGTAATTTATTTAATAATTACTTGTGAAAGATATGTCAGTTCGTAGTAATTCGCTTTTTTCAGTTTATATTATGTTTCCTCTAGCATTACCTTTCTTTCTTTATTTGTTTTATTATGAAATTTATCATCTTTGGATATGTGCCAAGAGTCACTTTTGTGCAATATTACCGCGTTTAATTCACAAATTTTGAATGTCTTATAATTTTATAAACCTTTGTTCCCGAAACCCGCTAACTTCTTAAACTTACATTTTACCGTACTGAAAGTCCAACTGGAATAAGCCAATTTAATTCATGTTTATCTTCACCTGGTTTCTAACTTAATGCGAGACGAGTTTTCAAAACATTTCTTTATTTAACCCGTCTTGCAGGGCTGCGTGGGGGTAAAGTAATTTTGTCGTAGGTTAATTCGTTGAAGTAATTTACGATGTTATAAATGTGCCATCTCGAAAGAAGAGAATCAGCTACATTTTCAGTCAACGTGGACCAACCAACAGAATCTTCCACTTTTTTATACGTTCTTTGGGAGGAAGAATCAGGAAGGACAGATGCCGTCACGATCGTCAGGTATTTTATACGGTTATTTGCGTGGAGAGAAACCTCATCCAAAAACTATGTCTAGTTCGCCCGAACGGCCATCCCCCCCACCCCCACCCCAATCTCTCACCACACCAGCGCTCTCACTCTCCGCAGTACGTAGAAAGAGAAGATTCAAACTCCTCCGCAGGCAGTAATAAAATTCTGTTTACTATTCATTCTGATATTCACAAAGTTTCTATGGTGATTCTCGCAAATATCGAGGAGGAAAGAAGTGTATGAAAATCTCTTGTTATAAGGAGGTGGTAGAATTTATACCGGGACTAGAGATGTTCTTGAATTGGGGACTGTGCGTCGGAAGAAATGTAAATTAAAGTTTATTTGAGGTATTTTTTCGTTCTCCAGCGGTCATTTCAGTTTGAGGGGGATATTTCCCTGCGTAATCGCCATCTCCGAGATAAGAAGCTTTAGAGGGTCCTTTACGACTCTCCTAAACCAACAGAAACTTCCTAGAAAATGAAAGCGTGGACGATATTCGACAGCCCTAACTAAATTATCTTCCGACATCGCTTGCTCTCAAATACACAGTGGTTGTATAAACTAGTCTTTATGTTCATTTTATTTTATTCTAACAGTATCTTGTGAGATTTCGTTTTGATAGTTCGCAATAAAAGATCAGCCTCCAAATGTAAGATAATTTCCCTGCTCAATTAGGAACCTTACAAAATGAACGTTTGATAATGATTTTATATTACTTCTCGGGTTATTTTATATTCCGGCAATTGACATTGAATAAAGTTTATTAGAAATAATTTACACAGGTATCAGGAAATGAGAAAATATAAAGAGAATGTACTTTATTACGGGAGAGATAAATTAGAAGATTTGACTGTGTACAACCAATGGAACTTATAAGGCACTATTTTACTTCTTTGAAATAAATTATGTGATTTCGAGAAACATCGGACATTCACGTACAAATTGAGGTATGTAAATAATAAATTTGCGAATGGAAGAGCGTGTGATCAAATGTTTTTATAATAATAATTGTGTATAATAAGTGTATTAATAATAATTATTATACACTTCATTGAAAAAAAACAGTTACAAAGAGCGTATGACCATGTAGAGGATAATAAACTAATTTACTCTCCGGAAGGAAGCAAGGGACCATCCCGTCAATTCCGATCAAGGGCCCTAAGCCAGAGGCGGATTTAACATTTCAGTACACTCCTAACAATAAAAATAGTTCGCCACGTGTTACAGTTTTAACGTAATACCAACAAATTTGTATTTAATAAAACACAAAAAAGTCATTTCACCAGTACGTTTTATTATCAAACTTTGCGTTTCGCACATATGAATTCCCATCTCTTTCCAAATGTAAAACAACAGGCGAATGTGATGTGGGGATCCTTCTGTTTTGAGGCGTCATCTTAGCCATTTCCTTGGTTGGCTGCCAGTACATGAAAGAAGACAGCTGAAGCGTGAACAGACGTCGAGAGGCGATTATAGGTAAATAGTCGCCTTATACGTACGACAAGGCACCGCGGAGGACTGAAGGATTTACGTAAGCGAACATATTTTCTGCTCATTACCGTATAGCGAGCGCCGCGATGGCGGTAGCTACAGCAATGGCGGCAGTCCGTCGCGCGACCGACCGGGGTGTGGCAAGGACGCCTGCTTTCCAAACGCGCGACGCACCAAAGACACCTCCGCGGTCGGACTCGGCTCCATGCTGGCGCGAGCAGTGGCACCTCCTAGGATGCGACCGATGCGGGAATGCACGCGTGCTACTCTCTGAGGCGAGACCGGGTTTGGTTCACGGGAGAAAGACGTGTATAATGTGGACCAACAGTCAGTTGATAATAGTGTATCTGAAAGTGTACGTTTGTAATGTAAAAATGTGTAAAATTCAGAATTACAAAACTTCTTTCAATTTATTCTTCTTAATATTCTGAAATACAATAAACTAAAGGTCAAGATCAGAAAATTAAATTTAGCTTTAATCAGCTGGTAGTTTATAGTTCCTTTCTTTAACATTAATTTTGACGACTGAAGCCAGGAAACGAACTAGTTATACACGGCACTAAATTTTGGGTCATTGATTGTTATTTTTTTAATTTACCATAAAACAATTAAGTCAAAACGCTTCAGGCATTCTATGTTTTTTTCTCGTCTTACCTGAAGTACGTAAGCATGTGGACGTAACTGTTAGTTAAGAGGACCTTTCTAATTGTAGTATTTAATATTTGAGATTCAAGACTCGTTGAGAAATTTATTTCTTTGGGTTCTTAGCAGAAGATTGGTGAAGATTGCTGGATACTTTCAACATTTTCTTCTGTTGTTCTCAGTTGGTCGGACGAGTGTCTGCTCGACGCTTCCTTTTCTTGAAATTGATTGAACCATCGACGAATTTCTTTGTGATCCGGTGACTTTTGTCCTTCATACGTTTGCCGAAAGGGAAGCTGTACACACACAATTGTTTTCAATTCGGCGAACCAAAGAACGCATTGTGTCTTTTACTGCACGGTCACCATCGCAACGGCCAATGCGCATTGTCGATTACCTTCGATTTGTGGTTGGTGACTTTAAAACTTGTGTTATCCCGTAGATCTGACTTAATACTCTGCTCTCATTATTTCCATATACTTTCCTCGGTATTGTTTTGATTTTCCCGACTGTGTTATTAATTAAATCGTCGCTATTTCCATGACTTTCGTTAAGTGACTCTTCGATATGTCCTAGAATAGAAGTGCTTGGCATATTCGACGTGCTGTGGGCATCGGATGCTCAGGACATTTCATTGTAGGCGATGGAGGAATACCGTGAAAGCATCGAGTCATGCCGTCGGTCGGTTCAAGGCTATCCGATTCGCCGCGGTTCCGACTCGACCCTTGGCAATGCTGCACGACCGACGTGCTGGAAGCGGCTTCGAGTCGCTGGAGGGGAGAAGACTGTGATGCGGGGAAGTTGAGGGGTGGCGGGGATGCGGCATGGCGACCGTCGAACGCTGGACTCAGCAGCTTCCCACATGATGCGAAGAGCATTCGCGCGTCACGCACTCGTGCCTTCGTTGCTCTCGGCTTCCTCTACCTCCTCCCTCTTCCTCCTAGTCTTCTTTACAAAATCCTCTTTTTCCGACTCCTCTACACGCGTGAAATCCCTTTGGTTCCCTCTCTTTCCGCGCTCTCAAAATTCTTCCCTCGCTATTCACAACGGCGGAGAAGACCTATCATTGCGATGTGGTGTAGAGGGGGCGAAGAATGCTGTCTGGCGAAGGCGGGGAGATACAAAAGTTACTCTCGTTGAAACTATTGTATCTAAAAACGACGGTAAACTCTGTTTAATGTTCACTTTCTATTCATTGAAAAGACATGTGTGGATTGCTCTGTAAATTATATATTACAAAGGCGGTTTGCGAAATGTGCGGTACCTCAGCGTAGGTGACATGAAGCAGATGACGAAGCGCGTTCAGGTACCGTTGTCCGAGAGGTTGGTTATCATCTTGAGTTACAGCGTGATGATTCACGTCTGTAAACTATCCGATGGTTTTGGTCGAATTCTGTGCTTTAGTTTTTGAAGTTTTTCATTAATTATTTCGTTTGAGTGCCGAATTATACGTAGTTTGAATTTTTGAGTGCTGACGAATTAGAGAAGCGTCACCCACGCACACGCACGTCCCCTCTTTCTGTCTCAGCGCCTGGAATATGGATTATTTACGGTGAATTTACGTAGAACCGATTATGGTGTATTTCTTTATTTAATATATATGTTAAATTATGTTTTACCGTTTCGTCCTTCATAAAATAAGAAGAAAAGAGTTCCAACTCGATATGATTTGATTTACGTTTATGGTTGAAATTTTTTATTGTATAACCTCTCATTCACGAAAATCGATCAAATCAGGCCGTGTTTGGACACTTTTTCTGGTTGCTACGTTACCTTCCCCTTTTTATTCTCTCTGAGGTGCGCTGAATGAGTAATCAAATATGAAAACAACAGTACAAACGCACAATATAAGCTAGTGGATGTCATTGTTCACTGCTATCGTTGGAAACCAATAGAACCACAATATCGCACCAACTTGCACTAATATGCATGGTAATAAGTTTTAGTTTGGTTGAATCATATGGTTAATGTTCATTGCGGACCCTTTCACTGTTAAATACTTCACTCAGAATTTAACAGAATGGGGAGTGGGAAGGTTATATTACATCAATTGAAGGGAACAAATTGATCAGAAACAGTTATTTTAACAATAATCATGTTTCATGTGTGTGATAAGGAGAGTGCTGCCTCTGTCTACGTAGGGTGACACGCGGTTGTCACCTTCAGGGAAGGAATAGAAGAATGGAGAGGTGCTGAGATTCGAACAAGATGTGAAGAGGAAATATATCTATCGAACGACAGGAGGAACCCTAGCTTTCGATTGGGAGTGCTTTCTCAGTATTAAGCTACGATATTATTTAAGCTATTGTATCCGTCGGAGCGACTAAGCTTAAGTACCCCCAAAAATGTTTCAAATGATAGTTTGAACCATACCCTATTTAGTGGCAAAGAATTTTCATACCCTTACTGCGGAAAATTTTGAATTATTTGACTTTCTCCACATAAGCGCATAGTAATTTAAACTTTCGCAGGCTTATGTTTTTTTGATGTCCCGGTAAAAGTATCGACTTCACATAGCGAAAAAAACTACTAAATAACGGAAATAGGAACGCAATGACGTTATGATTTTCATACCTTACGGGGTATTTATAAGAATAATTCACTAGAAACAGTGGAAAATACTGTTCTTACGGAAATGGCAGCCGCGCATTCGATACAATCAAAGAAGCTGGCATATGTGTAACACTCGTGGCACTCGTGGCACCTCTGACGAAGAAGCCGTGGATTGGTAGAATAAGTGTCATGGTCGGTTATGTATGACAGCTAAATGGACCGAATTGCTCCGCGAGGAAAGGAAAAGAGGCGGGGGCACGAGAGTAAATAGTGTAAATCTAGATGATGGTTTCAGTAAAGAGAATACGAGTAAGTATTCCAATACATAAACTTGTGATACCCCACTGCAGTTCTTATAAATGATTGACAATGAAAAAAAAAACCTGTGAATAGTTTGTTAAGCTTTGTATTTCCCGCTGAACTCGACATGTTAATCTAACTCGGCAACGTCCAGCGGAAAAGTATTTCCCGCGGGCGCGGAAACCACCTGCCCCAGCAGTGACCCACCTGTCTACTTGTTGCCGGAGTCCGGAAAGCCACTTCTCCACGCGAAAAAAACAGACAGTTACTTGGCTTCTTGACACAATATTCCGCAAAGAAGGATTCATAGAGAGATGTGATCCATTTACAAAATACTGCTGAGTTTCTGATATCAAGTAATCTGCAAGATTAAGAGAGTGGATTTCTTATTAATTTTTGTTTTTATGCAGTCCGTTGATGAATTTTTCATTCTGTGAATTATGCTTAGTAATTAATTCGAGTTTCACGGAAAGACATATCAAGTTACTACCACATCGAAATATAAATGAATCATTTAGTCGTAAAGATTTTGCTAAAATCAAGCTAATAATAATAATACTGATAGAATAACTTAACAAAAAAATAATAAACATGTCGAAATCTGAAGTGGGTGGAAATTCACTTAGGGGTCGTGCGTTACACTTTGCTGGAGTGATAAACATGTTATTATTATTTCTCTATTTTTCTTGTTTCTTGGTGGTAAGGGAGGGCATCCGATAGCTCTAGGTAGTAAATGTTGGATTGCTGACGCTGAAATATCGTCGAACGATTTTTTTATTCAGAATTTTTGTTACTTTTGTGATTATTTGAAAAAAAAAAAACGAAATTTATAAATAATGGAGATGTCTCTTGGGAACATAGAATTTAAGAGAATGGGTAGAAACTACACGTGAGAAGAAACGACTCGTTAATTTTCACCGATCGGAATTAGGTTCCAATGTAGATTCAAAGATGAAATTTTTGTTGATTTTTAATAGTCGATTTGGCCTTTTTTGTGTTGTTAAGTGGTGTTAATCCTTGAGTCATGAATGGGCAATGACTGGGCAATGATCTGAGTTAGTTTCATCTAGAAATGGTTATTGAGACAGCGATGAATTTTGCAAAAATATAATCTATTATGTCGTGTGTGCAATAAAAGGTTCCGAAGTGTCAAATTTGAGAGAGATATTTTTTTTCAGCGTTGTGTGTCAGAAATGAAAATGTGAGATAGGTGCTTCCCAAGCAGCGCACATGCGTGTCGCCTCATCGTCGCGGGAACCTCGGCATAACATCCATCGCTTTGAAGCGCCAATGTCTCGATCTCAGTTTCGGAATGTTTTCGGAAGAAAAGCCGTTGACTTCTCCTATTCGGCGCTCTGTTTCTATTTTCATGACACCGCTTTTCGCGCGGTCTTCATCATGAACATTGCTTACAACATGCGTTCGGAAGGATGTGCGTCTCTAATGTTCTATGATTTTACTTGTAGTTTCTCCTATAAACATTTAGAAGTAACTTGAAGTGAAACACTTGAAAAGAATGATATTCAGTGTCTTCTGTATTATACGATTTTTTGAAGGGCGTGAGACTCAGCGTTCGCTTTACTCATGCTTTCCATTAACGCACACCAGATGAATGTACGTCTCGTAAATGGATCGTGATACAGGAGCCTTAAGGGTGGAGCGAGGTGTAGTAAGTGTAGAGAAGTGTAGAGAAGTGAAATGGCCTTGCCCTGCGTGAGCAGCGTCCCGACGGGGACCTCGAACGTTCTGCCCACACGGTAACCTCGTTTCCTAGTCAAGGCGCAAGTAACTCTGTTCCAGGAGGACAAAGACGTCCATGGAAACTCGCACGAGCTCTGCTTTTGCTGTTGGAAACATTTTCGGGAGCGTGTCATCTCTTCGTCTCTTTCCCGGGAGTTCTGGGGTATAGGGGTAGGTGTGACGACGCTCAATTTTCAAGAAATTGTTGTGAAGTCAGTTTTAGCTCATCGGGGTGGCAAGTTCATTTCCAGCAGTGGTCGTCAGTTCTTGTCTTGGCAGTAGGATCGCAGTACCTAATCCGAGAATAGTGTAAGGTGCTCTCTGTTAGCAGAAAGTATGTTTCCACTGTCCTGTCTGTATGAAAGGTACCGCGAATCATCTGATTTTCATTAATAATATTTGGGAATTAATTTTTGAATTATGTTGGACGATTTTTACGCTTCTATTAAAATAAAGATTTATTAAAATTATTAAAATTTCTTCTATTAAAATTTCTGTCGAATGTTTTTTAACGGTTTACTTTGACCTATATTTCATACTTTTCTGTGTTATTTACTACCATGTGTTTCACATTACTGGAAATAGTTGCGCATGAGGGAGATATATTTTACTGGCATAGGCTTTTTTATCTACGGAGAAAAGGTTCTAGAAATATTAATACTTGGCATGGTTGTCATTCCAACATAATGACGAGAAACAAATCTAAATGGTTGTAATGGAAGTAGTACATTTACATGAATGTATCTCTCCAATACGGAAGAATGTTGTGAATGTGATGTAACAGATTGTTTATTTGAGTAGTGTTGGCTCAGTTCTTTTATTTTTATTTTTTGTGATAATCACGCCTCCAGCGTATGTATGGTTAAATGTGGTTCAGAGGAACTCTTCTCGTTTGGATCTCTCATCGCGTTAAATGTTTATTTTCTAATTTTAAGAGTATTTCTTTCTTGAGTATGTTCCTTCAGTTCCACGAGTATTTTTTCGTCGTACTCGTAGCATATACTGTAAAATTGAATTTATAACATATTTCTTTCTTTTTCATTATTTTATTTAGTTGCAATGGGTGACATACTTTTGTGGGGATCTCTGTATGGAACGTGTTGCGTATGTGTTCCTTGAAAGTTAGTATTACAAGACATGGTATCCAGAGTTGTTAGTTTTCTTCACGTATTACAAAGTGAGTACGAAAAGCGTATTTGAAATGTAATTAGACTTTTCTCAAATATTTTTGTCTCACTGTTACTTGTGGAAACATACGTGTTAATTACTTAAAAACATTTCCGTGCGGGTATGGTCACTGACGGATTTGAGTAAGTGTCATGTCATGTAGAATTTTTCCGCATAAAAACATCGTCGATAAACATATTATTAATGTCATGTAATTTTAAAGTCAAAGAACATTTGCCAATAATTATCGGAGGATTGTGTTCTTCTCATGCAGCTTTTTTCCTATTTCATGTAACTGTAATATTTATGTATGTTGTTCGTAAATATGACAAATTGTTTCCTGATATGTTTTTATTGCACACTGGTGAAAACGAAAAATGAACTTGAAACCCTTCTTTAACATGTCAACCCGATACACGATTGTTTTAAAGCGGTATTCGCCAACCTTTTGGATCTCACAAACTACTGAATTCATAATTTTCAAATCAGCATTTAACACATCAATATAATACAGTGTTGCACCTACATCACAAGTCGAAATGTTCGAAGAAAGCTATAGCATTTTGCAGAAATGGAAGCAAAGTAGAACTTTGGTTGCATATGATTATGAGTAATGTAGTTGCACCACAAGTTTAAATACGACAGGTTCTATCAATTAAGTGAAGTACTTATCTTTTATATATTAGGAAATTTCTTGGTGCAATGAGATTGAAAAAGTGGACAAACAAGTGAGTTGGTTACTTGACATTTTATTTATTTTGAAGATAACTAATCACTGAAGCAACTGTTATCGTGCTTATTGACTTGGTTTCGAATTATTTACTCACCAAGAGATAATATGCGAACATTGATGTAACATCGTGGCCAGTATAGATTTTGAAATAACATTTTCAAGCACTGTGCTCGCCGTTAATTCCAAAGGCGATTAAGAGCCAGGCCCGACGCCACCCAAACAAGGAAAGGTGCGCTTAAGACCTCTCGTATTGTGAAGAGGCAGAACTCCCTTCTACTTCTGAAAACTGAGATGAACGCCCGGAGAAGGAAAATGAGTGTGTATGGAATATTTCAGCAGTTGACAGAAATTGTGTTTATCCGAAAAGGCAGTTTTTCTCGGAAGCTGAGGAGTGACCAAGCCGAGGTGGGGTGTTGGGAACGGGCGAAGAGGTAGTCACGTGACCTCCGCCTCAATATATATATTGGAGGGATTTCAGCTCCTAAGTGACTTTTATACTGGAAGCTTTCAGACTTTGAGACAAGTGCGAAAGCGTATAGAAGTACGCAAGTTATTTAATATGTAACTTGGTTAGTTTGGTCGTCAGACCACTGAGAATTGCTGCGGTAATTCTATTACTTGCTATAGGCGCGAATAACATAGCTTGGAACAGTTATTTATTTCGAGATAGCAACTTGGAACCTTTTGAACTTCGGATAATCTGGGTAGATTTCAGAGTTAATTCATAACACTAGTAGTTATAACTGTGTGTAATTGTTGCTTTTAGATAGCAATATCAAGTAATAACAAGTTCAAACTTGTATTTATGATTTGCGAGTTTGTCTACATTTGTAAATATTCATAGCTTTATTTAATTTGAATTAAATGTTTTATTGTTATTACTCGTTTGTTTGATTACTTGGGGAAACCAAGCTGGTGGCAGCGAACTCTACCATATAGGTTATGGTTTATGGTTGAATCCCGCTTCTCCACCAAAAAGCTTACGCACATCGCATATGGGCTTGTGGTGTGCCGTAACATTGATTTTTTACTTTCTCATGAACGTAGTATTAGTTTTAAAATCGTTAAAATTTTCGATTGCATGATTTGACGAATACATCAGTTTTGCGATTTCCTAATACCGTGTGTGTGTGTGTGTGAGAGAGAGAGAGATTTTCAGAATTTCACTCGTCTGACTGCTCAACGATTCTGACTAAATGGATAAATGGATTTCATTCATGTTTGATATTTAATGAAGGATCTGCTTGTCATCGAAACTCATACTCCAGGATTTTTATTATTCCGTTCTAAGCGGTACTCCCTATGAAGATCAAAGTATATTTTGAAAAAATTTTCGAAGAGGGTCAAGTCTTTTCTTTGCATTTTATGAAGATTTATTAGTAAATTACATCCGCATAAGTAATATTTCGTTTGAAAGTTTGGTATAGACTCAGTAGTTTACTATTTCAAGCATCTTGAAAACAATTTTTCAACGTAATACACGAAGCAGAAAGAGAAACCAATTTTGGAAAACTGAAATGAAAGAAATGATAGTGAGAAAATGGTAGAAGAACCTAAGACTGACACCCGATACAAAATTACTTCATTGATGCGAAAATATCTTTTTGCAGTACTTTCAATATTTTTATTTTTGAACAGTCTTCACAAATTGCGTGTACATCTTATAATGTAATTATCGTGATACAAATAATAAATAAATATTTATGAATTTAATTCCGGCAAATATTGTGTGATAATACTTAGACGAAGTATGAACAGCTTAACTCTCCATTGAACATGTAAAGAAGGAAGCATTCACCATCGTGTTTTAAAGCACCTTGGGGAAATACTCAAAATCACAGTTTTCTATCTTAAAATGTAGAACAATACATAAACTATTTTACCGAAATGTCATTTACATTAATGACTTTAAAATGTACTGGACTTACTGTAACATCTCGTAACATTCAAGTTCAGGACTTTTGGATACATATCCAATATTTTATCTCATGGAGTACTTCGAGTGTATGGACTGTATTTTGATTAAATAACTAGTAATAAATTGTCTCGCACATAATATGCTATAAATTAATGGTACGAGCGGTAGCAAGCGAGTTGAACGTTGGGCCGTGATGAGTTGCCTCCCACTAGCGGCGAGATAATGTGGTTGGCAGTTGGAATACTTCCCCGCGACTAGATGTGAGGGATGCTCTCCTAACGAGCGGTTTTGCGGCACCCAGAGCTCGTGCCTGGGCCGTGGGCGCTCTCCTTCTGCCGGGGAATCCAGCCCTGCAGCGACAATGTCCGACGGCTTCGGCTACTGTGCGGCCCTGCTTCTCGCCGCCCATCGATTAAGCGGCGCCGACTCCGCGCCTGCCGCGACCTGGGATGCCCTGTTTCAGCGGTACTACCGTCCGCTTCAACAGAAGAGCGCGGCGGGAGTTTTCAGGCAGGCAAAATTCTGCGGACGGAAAGTTGATTTGAATTATGTGTAACGGCCGGGCATTGCGTTCTTGTTTTGTGGTGTAAGGTTCAATTAGGAGGTAGTCAGTCATAACTCGGGATCTAATGAATTACTTTATGAAAACTCGTTAAATTATTACGAAAATAGAGGACTACGACATTTGTGAATTTTATTTTTATATAAATCGTATTTGAGAAACATTATTATTAATATCCTGGTCTGATATACTATTTCTCTGTTAATGGTTCATTTGACAAAACATGTTATCAGTGTCGACGAGTGGGCTTTTATGTGACAAAATTTAATATTTCAGTCGACGTGTGTGTTAACAATATATCATCATTGTAATTTCATGTTTGATGGTTGAAGTCGTAAGGAATGCAATTTAGTGGTGTTGGAGCGTAAGCATCATTCATCCTCAGGAGACACGTGCCTTTGCGGCGCCAAGATGGAGCCGCAGCGTGGAACTTTATTTCCCCAGCTGTCAAAGAACGGAAGCCTCTCACGGAAAACGCAGTGTTGTTGCTTGCGTGGAACGGACTATACCCGCAGTGGGCGGAAGGTAGGCGGGAGGCCGGGCGCCTGACGTGAGTGGTGGCGTCTGTGAGGTGGAGGGGAAAGCGGCTGACGGGCAGGGACGGGGACGGGCGCCGTCGGCCTTGTTCCGCCTGTGCGTAATAGGGCCGCTGTGCTGGGTTACGTGCTTTGTGGTCTCGTGGAGCGTCCGAAATCGCGAGGCGTTTCGCGTGCGTTCAATCTTCGTTCTCTCCTCTTGTCTCCGCTTCCCCCCGACATCTGCGGTTTGTGCGCCCGCCCGTGCGAACGCACCTCTACGAACACAAAAGGCTGACGAGCTAGCTATGTGTGTGAAATTCATTTATTTTTTTGCGGGTCGAGGTTCTTTATCTACACGAATTTTGCTAAAAAAAATCAGTTATAACTGTGTCAAAGGATGAACGCAGACAAAAGAGATCAACCCGAAACTTGCTTGAAAGATCATTAAGTTAAAGCGTCTGGATAACACCGTTTTGTGTATTCATTTATTTATGTCTTGCGGTGAAGTTCAGGTCATGAGACCTGCTCTTCCACCTAATTATTACTTGGGTGACGAAATTGGGAAGGAGAGATGTTAGGTTGACGCGGAACCTGAAGTTTGTCCTTTCGAAAGTGTTACAGGATTAAATAAATAGTTCCGAATTGTATGTCGAGTCAGTGGGAAAGGGTGACGCGATGAGATATACGACTAACCATTGAATTTGCTTCTTTAAGAACGTGATGTTAATACAAAGTTTTATTATGTCGATCTTCAAGTTCTCGAAAAAGAAAGTAATGTTTTGAATTTCAAACTCATTAATAATTCACTTATTTTGATGACTTATTTTCAGACGATGTTTCGTGATTTTCAAAGAATAAATATCAAGTTCCGAGAAAGTGTAGCTCATTCCTAGAAATGTTCAGAGGCAAAGCTATACACTTCGGGATAAATGCGACCAAAAGTTTCGAGGTTACAG
The DNA here is from genome assembly GCA_002313205.1 of Laupala kohalensis. Taxonomy (NCBI): domain Eukaryota; kingdom Metazoa; phylum Arthropoda; class Insecta; order Orthoptera; family Trigonidiidae; genus Laupala; species Laupala kohalensis. Next base: position 476,703 of record NNCF01129548.1, read on the forward strand.
ATGCATGCATGTGTGTGTGTGTGTGTGATAGATTACTGTCTCAACACACTTGACTGTCGGCATGAACTCTATTCAGGGCAACTCATGATGTCAGTATTTACTTCCAGTTTGGAGTTTCCGGTCTCGTAAAATGGGATTTCTTAAGGCGGCACGAACACGGGGCTAGTGAATGCCGCTTTTCATCACCTCTCCGTGTCTCCGCACGTTTGGAGTATATCGGGGCGAAACCTAACCGATAGTTTATCAGTATATTTGGTGAATTATGTCGAAAAATCATTTTTAAGTATATAAACAAATGTTACGTCCAGTATTCATCTTCAGAAAATTTATAAAGAGCTTCTTTTTAATTCATTATATAAATTTTATACATAACCCGTCGAATCAAATTTAACTTAAAATGACATGTGCTTATATACATATTAACGATAATTCGCCATAATCCATCAAATTCACGGAATAAAGTTCTTTTGGACGGGTTTTGTCTCAATATACTCTCTGTGCGGCGTCACGAAACGGTGTTCACTAGCCGTGTGTGCATCCCTCTTAAAGTGAAGATAAGTTTCATTCTGAAGTAATGTTGGATTAGAACGTTTGTATTTTGTTTTTAAATATGAAGCACGTCTCTCGAGATAAATGAGAAGAAATTCGTTCTGTTAAGAAAATGCGGGCTGGTTGTTTGTCCTGCCATAAGCACAGTTTTGACGAGAATGCATCTAAAACCATGATATTACTGTTTCAGGTTATATGAAACGACTGGATTCAAATATCAAATACATTAAGAAGTTGCCGCATCAGTCTGGCCGATTTTTTCTCTTTTTTTTGAAGTTTGTTCCCAGTTCTCCATTTGTGCCCGTTTCATGAATTCTTATTTGATTTAAGTGTCATAGACTAACATTAAGGATGTGCATCTAATACATTACATATGAAAGCTAGTTACTGCGTTATTATACTATTGTGATAAGTGGATAGTTGTGTTTGGTGTTGTGCAAAAATCCCACTGCCCAAAATCTCGCTGTTAGGAAGTCCCACAGGTTAGGTAGAATAATACTGCCGTCCCTTCGGGGTTATCTCCGGTTAGGAGGGAGAAGGTAAGAATAATTCTTTGCCTTTTCCTTTTAGGTAAGTCCCAGTTGAATGTGCTAAAGAAGTTAACAATAATCTCACGAAAATAAGTGACGGCTCATTTTTCTCTTCCACAATAGACAACTAAAACAAAATTTGAGTAACACTTCTACGATGTCTCGTTACTAAGATAAGACTGTTACTCAGAAAGTGATATGTGCTCCCGTTAATAATATACTATATAATTTTACTACACATTGGTTCTATTACTGATTCTATACAAATATTTTTTGCAAAATAACCGATTCCCATCACACTTCATCAAGGTCTTTGAGTGACTAAATGGCAGAGGTGTATTTCTAAAATTTAGGCCTCCAAAATTAGCTAGAATAAATCAGTCGGTGTTTTTTCTGTTAAAATCTTCGTCATTTTTTGCATTTTTTATTGTAGAGTATTTGTAATTTTTACCTTTTATTTAAATGTTAATACAGCGAAATGTATTTTAGTTTAAGCATTTGAAGGTAAGAAATTGTTGTTAGGTACGTCCTAATGCCACCAGCGTTTTCAATTATTTGACATGATTGTGGAATCTATTTTTTTCACGTGCTACTAGAAAATAAGCCTATTTTAATAACCACTTTAAAATTCAGTATGTCCTCAATAACTCTCCCAGATAGTTTTTTCATGATCCAAAATAAAAAATGATTATATTCGATTTCATTAAAATGATATTGTTTAAAATAAATGTTAAAATAAAATACTGATATAATTGATGGCTTTTTTCCCTCGCGCAATTTTAACTTAAATCTCCTCCTACGTAATTAGTTTCATATTAATTATGCACTATTGATGGGTGTTTCGTCGACATGAATGTAGTGAGGTGTTTCGATTCGACACCTAACGCTGTAGCACTAACAGGGTTGATTTTTTTTTTGTTTCAAAACACAACAGCGTTTTCATCGATTGGTCAATTGATTTCTTCGCTGCGTTTGTGTTTGCTTTGAATGGTAACTCAAACTTACAAAAAGAGATAATGCTATCTAGAGAACGAGACGTGGTAGAAATATGATTCACATTGTGTTTTATTCATCCACCTCATACGAGAAAAATGAGTCGTCACATAAAAATGTAAGTATAAAGGTTAATTTTAGAGCAAAATGTACTACGACATTGAACTTGTGAATAAAGGAAAAAATGACCACAACAGATAAGGAAAGGTGGGACTATTTGTCAGTACCCTTCGGAGGGAATTTTCCTCGAAGCACGTAGGATTTTTTCACACGTTTTGTTGCGAGGGGTTTTCTCGTTGTGGATTATTCTGCAGATCCTTTCTGTCTACAGTAATAAAATAAGGTTTAATGTAGGAAGTTTGAAATTTCTATGGTGACGTCAAACAAATTTCCGGACTCAATTTTAATTCAATGATTTCTTCGTCTGAAGTAGAGAAGATGTGAAGAGTTAACAGACAGGAACTTGGTAATTGTGGTGCTTTAGCAACATTATCAAAGCATGATAAATTGAAAGACGTTTCTATGTTGCTCATTTTTTTATTATTGGTGTTAAAAAGCTTTTTCGGCTGCATAGCAACCATCGTCAGTAACATACACTGAGTGTTGAGAAATNGACAGGAACTGTCATGCCTCATCCAATAGAATCAAACAGAACATTTCCCCACTTGCTAGTATTTTAGAAGAAAAAAAATGAATCTCTATTCTCTATTTTTGAATAAGCACATGGCCAGACAACGTCACCGTATGAAATACTCTAACATCATTCACGCTAATCACCGTCTTTTTTGACGGCCGCTAACAACAACTTAAATGAGGTATTATTTCGAAGAGTGATTGAAGAATAACTGCTGTAACATCGTTATTTAATTTGCTAGCGGTTGGCAACGTTGGTGACACCACCACCGGAATTTGTTCTCGCGCTATCGAAAGTGGTGCAAATACGAAAAACTGCAAAACTTAGTTTGTACCTTTAAATGTTTTACAACATTTTTGTCGCGAAGAAATTTTATTCTAGTAATATTGTTTCCAGCAAATTTTTGCTGCTGATAGAAATAGATCGAGTGATACTTCCTGGGGAATGTCGGAGCTTTGGGTATAGTGGAGACAGCAATGCTTCCCTAGAATCCCGTTACTCGTTCTTGCAACACACCTGCCTCTCCATTGGTAAAATATTTCTATCTCACAGATAAAATATTTGATTTGATTTTTCCACAACATTCACAGAAAATTTAATCCATATTTTGTAGTAACTTTGTATTCACCGTTTTCACCAAATACTATTGCAAAGTCGGAATCGCTAGGTAAGAGATCGTGATCAGCTGAGATGGGGAAGGATTTTGCCAGTAGTAAACTTGTTTCTCTCTCAAAAACGACGGTGGTGCTCGCGATTAGAGTCAAATAATTGATTTCGTGATTAAGCGTCCGAAATAATAAATTATTAAATAAAGTTTGTATCAAATAAGCGTTTACTTATATACACCGATCAACTTGTGTATGAAGAAATAGGATTAAGAAATGCAAATATTTAGTTCGAAACATTCCTTAAATGGACCTATCGACAAGTTATCAATCTTCCAAAATATGCTCCTTTGGTTCGTAGTTAATGTTGATTGAGTTGACGCCACCTCTGCCCAGACAGCCGCAGAATTCTTACGCTGCTCTTAATTTTAATAATATTTCGGTGGGCAGGATTGCAGATTTTAGCGATTGATTGTGATCATCGGAAGGGTATTAATTTTTGGTTTAGAACAATTTCAGAGTCGGGTGATGGTTGCGCCGAGCGCTTGCCTTTGCTCCTGGTCCGTCCAGGGGCCGAGCGGCACCACCCCAGCGCATGCGTTCTCAAGGTCATGGCTGCAGACGCATGCTGCTCCAAGCCACATCCTCCCTCTTCTACCGCAGACTGAGCCCCCAGGCACTGCGGAAGGATATTCCTTGCCTACGTAAGATAACTCTTGCAAGTAGAATGGGTCAACTATGTGTGAATCACATTTAACGGAACAATATGTTATACTCCAGGAGTCAGCGTGGCTCAGTAGGTGGAGGGCTGAGCTGCTAGCTGGACGACCAGGGTGTTATCCCCGGTGGGTTGTGGGATTTTTCATGACTCCAAGGTTTATTCAGCGTGCTGTCAATTGAGTACCGGGTGTATCCTGGTGTCAAATTGGACGGCGCCAGGTGCTGGCAGAGTTTTCCACCGAGGCCTAGTAGCCCTACCCTCCGTGAACCCCATGGACAGATCTTAGGGACTGTTGTGAGACGGTATGAGATGTGTTTTATGCACCTCTCATTCATGCAATACAACTACTTTTTGTGCATCGCTTTACATACATTCCTCATGAATAATATTTTAGACGTGTCTATTTAACAGTAATTCTTTGAATTTCTACAATACATGTTTTAATTATCTGTAATTTTTTAATTTATTCATTAATTTGATGTCTTATTTATTATTTTGTGAAGTTGACGCGTTTTCTAGGTCTCCCAATTCCCATTCTATTTATGTAAAGATAGGAAAGCATTGGATGGGATAGTGATTTTAATACATCTACTGGGTAGTATTATTCGAGTTCCTATCGGTGACACTTCATTTCTAGATGACAGATATAGATGACAGGTTTTCACATTTGCTCGCGTTGCAATATCACTGCGGAAGAAATTATCTTGTAGCGTTCACGCCCCGACTAGGTGATGTCACGAGCCTGGATGTTATAGGCCATTCCACGACAAATGGGTTGTGTGGACTGGTCTGAAACACTTATTCAAAATTATTTCATCGGATTCTATGTAAAAAACCAAGTACGCGCCAAAAAAGTCAGAACTCAAGATGCAATCTGCGATTTTTCAACGCCTATCTGCCTTTGTGTCACTTTTGAAGAAAGTAAATATATTTCATTCATTGGTTCTCAAACGCAAATTCCTCTCAAACACAAAAATTTATCCGAATACATTTAATTCATAGGATGTTTTGCGTGGAATTCAAATATGTATATATTTTTATCAAATTCTTCCGTCGGCGTCTTATAAAAAAATTAAGTCAAAATCTCAATTTTTTTCAATTTAAGTATCTTATAATGTGCACCTGACTATTTAATTTTTCAATTAAAAATATTTATTTCATCTTCCAATTAAAAACGTTTATTTCATCTTCTTTATAGAAACGGAACATTTCTTTTGGTTTCGGTGTATTTCTGGTCGAATATTCAATGAAACTAAATGTAGGAAATTTGAAGTTTTTGTCTATGAATGGTCGTACAGGATATTGGTTTTAAAGTATCCTTAGTGTTCTGTGATTTTCCACCACGGGAGGTCTCCAACCGAAAAATGATGGGCAGATTCAGATGCCACGGAAAATTTCGTGGACGACAACTGCATTCACGAGCGATATCAAATCTAAATTATTGCCCTCCTACAACAACCTGACGTTTGGGCAACAGGTTTGCCCGGGCGTAGCCCCCGCGCAGACTCACGTACTACTGAACTGTTAATGAATCTATTAGCAAGAAAATCGATTTAAAAGAATCGAAAAAAAGAATCTTTTTACATGAGAAAGAAAGCCTTTCATCCAAATACTAAGTAGAACACACATTGCTGGAATGGCCGGTGGGGTGTGTTAGAAAAGCTAAAATCGATGTACGAATGTTATTGCATCCATTCACACAACTTTTAGGCGTTTAAAAGATTTCTCTGTCAGAACTACCTTAAATGGGTCGGATGTACAAATTCTAGGTGAAAACAACACTGGTATGTCAGGGGATTCCCAGATCCACCTCGCTGCGGATCCAAACCAGTCTCCGAGTGATGACGAGAGTCGAGAGAGAGTGAAAGCAAGGAATGTTATTGAGTATGTAATGAAAAATGAATTACTTTGCGTAAGCGGAAGAAAATTACCAAGAATTTACTTGTTGAGTACCAATCATGCAATTCAGATAGCCAACCTTTGCTTGTTTAAAAACGTTTAGAGAATTTTGCCTTTCAAGTCCTATTGTTTCGTACTTTGGTAGTGTCATCAGTTTGGCTGGCATCACTTCTTTCACTTTCCCTCTTCCCTGGCTTCATCTGGTCTTTAAAAGTAAACCTTTCTTCTGTAAATAATTTATGTGCTAATAACCTTTCCTCACGCTGGTTTTACGTATTGATTTAAAAAAATTTCAGCGGTGATATTTATTCCGGGATTATACCTTCAAATTGCGCTAATTTTGAGTCATTTCGAAGATTTTTTGTTTTCATTATAATCGAATGAAAATAGAGATGAACAATTTATTGACTTAGATATTTTTTAAACGAAATTAATCAGTATATATATGGTCGTAAATGTGAGTTTAAAATGATTTTTTTTTTCATTTGAGCTCACAGTCCTCAGAAAATCAGATCCTGATACTGTATTTCGATATCAGATTGAGGAGAAGTAAAGGAATGAAAATGCTACTCTACGTACGAGGTACCAGTGGTTCGTGACTAATGTAACATAAATTGTGAATAAACATGAAACTCCGTGATTTCATCGAGTTCTTTGACTCATCACTCGACTGTTTTTCAGATGCCTGATATTCACACCCATGCAGACGAGGAACCACGTAAATGAATGAGTTCATTTAAAGAACCGATTACTCGGGTGAACCGGTTCATCGAAACAGTTCGTCGTTTCGTCTCACCACTAATAAGAACGCGGCCCACCGCCAGCTGCATGCAAGGACATGTGCACGACCTTGCCAAGTATTTGTAGTAGAAACGAAGGACGGGAACATGGTGGCCATGCGGATAGGCGCTCCCTTTTCTCTCTCTTCTGCTATGCTGCCAGTGTTTCAGAGCATTGTAGAAGATCTGACATTTATCATGAGGGGGAGAAGTGGAGTGTGAGAACGTCTTTCGCGGTATCCTCACGCAGTCGCGGAACAACGGCGAACACTGAGAACAGGCGAAGAGATGCCGCCGTGTTTGCATCGTCCTCCTTTCACAATCGGAGCTGTGCTGGAGGGAGAAGTATTACGCAACTGTTACAGCGATGAATGCGTTTCCGACCTTTTTATCGTCTCTTGCCGCGCGACTTTAGCACGTCCTTTTGAGAAGAAACTTGGTGTTAGGTCGGAATCACTTAAGTGTTAGAGAAACAAATGTTCCGTCAAACATCTTTCAAAAGCTGGACGGTGTTTGACATCGGAAATTGAATTTTTCAGAAATGATTTTCGGTGAAATCAGCATATTCTTTCACTTTCCCAGCGTGTGTACATGATTTGAAAGCGACTGATTTTTTTCCCCAACTTTTACCATTGCACTGTTTTAAGACGAAGAAAACATCTCCAACGCTGCACTACTGAACTAACTGAGGTACCTTGAATTGAAGTAAAATAAACTTTTATTCGTGAAAATGGCTCATCCCATAAGGCGTTCTCTTCCGCCCTTCTACCTTCATAAATATTAACGAATAACGACAATTAAATAGTATTACGCTGAAAAGAACGCAATATTACCTATCATGATATAAAAAATGTGCCTAAATTATTAGAATGTTACAAAATACAATATTTGAATATTACATTAATCTAAAGAAAACACAGGAATATGAGAACGAAAGATAATACGGAGTAAATTGTGAAGGTTGAAGCAATGGACAGCGATTGAAGCGAATGACTATTGGTTCCACACATCGTGTGCTATCGCGTCGAATCTCTTGGGGTGTTAGTTTTTTGGGGGAGTGAGGATGATAGGATGAAACGCGAGCCGAGTGACTCGACGTGACATTCTCTGCAAGACATTTTAAACCTCGCTGGAAAACCAAGGAGAATATCGGCCAGTGCGAGGAACGCCACCTTGGGAACCCGAGCCGAGGGAAGGTGAGCGGTGATTGGGTTGTTACTCCAGTGTTCCGTATTAAGTGGATGTTGGGCGGATAATAAGGGGAGGGTGGTACACTCCGGCTGGGATTTGATGTGTAATTTGAGGAGGGATTGTGTTTAGTTGGATGGGACGCGTGGTCCGTGATTTTCACTCTTGTAGCTGTGTAGGAAGATATATGCGATGAGTTATGGTGATGGTTGATTTTTCTGAACAGCAAAGGGTATATCCTTTGACTGGAATTTTTAAATGTCGCTTACTTGGCCCCTTCCTTTGACTCTTGTTCTTTCAGTTTTTCTTGTATTAGACAGTTTTATTGTGAGCGAAGTACCAATAAATTTTTGTAGTCGTGAAAAGAAATTTATTGTGAGGCACCGTAGAAGGCATAATACATCAGTTGGGATTCTGACGAATATTCTGACACTAGAAAACGGCGAAACTGAAGTCAATGAAAACAATAGGATTACCAAAGCTATTTTGAGGCAACCTTCTTGCGGCCAATAGTCTGAGATCCAGTCGGTTCGTCACAGCTGTCAATTTATTACATCCGGTTGAGCATTCGACCTAGTTCATTTGTAGTATATTTATTAATCGATGTGTGAAACGAAAATTAAAATTTCCTTATATGGCATTGGATTTTCCCAAGGTACCAGTTTTTGTTTATTTTAATTGGACTATTAAAGAAAATATATAGTATAATCTTTATCTACAGTATTTTATATTAATTCTACGTAAAATACAAAATCTTGGTATTAATATTAGCTCTTTTACCACAAACATTCTTACGATTCTTTTATCGTTTAAATTTAAACTTTTTGAGTTACGTGTGTGGGAAAACGTTTGTTTTTTAACAAGATTTTGGTAGACAGTTGAGCTATGTTTTAAAAAAAGTGATGAATTTTCCATAATTGAAGTAGGTCGAGTGCTCAATCGGAAATAATTTATGGAAATAATATGACGGGTAGCGGGCCTGGTCTGTAACCCTTAGTCGTAAGGGGGCTTCCTCAATATAGCTCTAGTTTTCCCTTTGTATGTACGGAAGCATGTAATTTCAGTTTTCTTAAGATTATTCGCAAGAGCAATCAATATGTGTAAGTACAATAGGACATCGCATACCCTAGTCCGTCTGGAACTAGGAGAGTGGTCGAAATGCGAAATCGGTCAGACTATGAGAAGAATACAAAATATTTGTTATATAGTTCACTAAGACAATATAAAATAAAACGGGTTTTGGGTGTACGATTGTCCAAATATTGACATGTACGAATGTAGTCCAGCAAAACTAATGAAAAAGCAAGAACGACATTTAAAAAATCGGTTAAGTTCTTTTGTTTCGTAGACCTTGACTTATCTGCAGTTTTCCTCTTCTTCTTGATACCATGACGGTCACTAGTTTTCCACCATTCAATCCAATCTTCCCTAGCTCTGGTCTCACCGTCAACTTTCAACTTTTTGTGCAGATTTAGAGGATTTTAATAGTTAGTAGGACCAGAAGACGGAGTTCCTTTCCCCTTTTTTTCGAAAACATATCCATGCACTTTGCCTACTCGTCCCAATTTTGTCTGTATCAGTGTTATGAGAATTTTTAGTGCTTTTTCGCTTTCTACCGGAACGGTAAAAGATTCTATATCGTATCTCATTTTTTAAAATAATTAATAAATGAATTTTATTGTCAAAAAAACCGTTGCAAACTGTGTATGATTACGTGAGGGATAATTAACTAAGTTACTCTCCGGAAACAAGGAAGGAACCGTCCCATCAATTGCGATCAAGGACCCAAGGGCAGTGGCGGATTTAATACTTTTCCTCCTATCTTTCTTGTGAACTCTTACATTGCGTCTCGTTGCAATGGTTTTAGTACTCCATTTTGTCCAGTCTGCTACACTTAAAAATTTTCATTTAAAGGAAGAGTAACGTGATTACATGTGTTTCCTGGCGTAAAAATATATTTGGTAACTCTAAAACTGTCCGCAATTCCTACTTCAATTTACACAGGACGAGTAATTGGCGCACACTGTATTATTAGATACCGGCTCACTAACACAGCAAAACACTGCCAAGTAAACAATGGGGCATCACTGTCTGGTAAGTCATCTGTGCCTGAGTAGCGACCGGACCAACAGAGTGCAGGACCATCCGCGGTCGGACTACAGAGATTCTTATTTAATAATATTGGGACAGAGGGAACCGTAAGTTACTGCCTATTTTTATCGGGCAAAAACATTATTAAAGACATTCTTGACCATTATGCCGTTCTTTAAAATACTTCAGCTGCACATTGATGCATCCAACTGTAGACATGCTCATGTGAGACAGCATTCGAATGATCCTAAGAAAGTGATGTAGTACGAAAGATACAGTCCAATTGCGACTCACGCGCATTTCTCTCCCAACTCAGCATTTCCACCCGCATTGCGCCGACGGTCATAACGGAGAGTGTGATTAGATACTGGCAGTGTGGCTGGCCAAGAAGTCGTGAGTTCGTGGTGCAAGGCTCGCTTGTTCGTGGAGAGGCGAGGAGGCGAGCGGCAAGCGTGCCGAGACCTTTAAGGAGAGTGGAAGGGAAGGGAAGGGAAGAGAAACGAGGAGAGTGCGGGCGGGCGGGGCGGGGCAGTGCGGAGCGAGGCAGGGGCTCGGGGTCGGGAGTCGTGGCCATGGCGAGCTGACTTGACTGGCTCTGTGGACCTCCACTTTTTGTTCTTTCTTCTTTTACCTGCTCCTCCCCGGCCCTCTCGCTCTACTCGTCATCTTCCAGTCCCTTCCTCGTGAGGATCCGATCGTGGAAAGAAATCTCGATGCTGTGGATAATCTCTGCGGGATATTTCACGAGCAATGACGTGCACTAGGAAACCTGTAATTGATCATTACTTCTGAAAACATCTTGCTTTGATGAGATTATTTCCTTTATTCATAGTCATTCGTGATGTAGGGTACTTATTTTAAAAACTTTTTTGTTCGTACATGCATTGTTTAAATGTTAGGATTTATTGTTGTCTTATGTATAAGAAATTGGGGGGAACCGGAGGTACTTATTCCAGGCTAGATTAAAATTATTTGAAATCGAAACTCTGCTGTAAAACATACAAATTGTTTCTTGATCATCAAGATGTCAACTCGTATTATCTGAAATGAGCGAAATTCTGAATAAGTTTTCCTACTCGTTGTCATACATAGTGTATTATCGTATTAATAATACGTGGGAATAAATTCCCTCGATTTCTCATATTTACTCTAATATGTAAATTTTATTTCCATTATATTCCAGGATATTTAAGAAATTGCGGCAATGACTTCTAGTGAGAGTGATTCGTTCTATGCCTAATGTCTTCATATCGAGGGTTGGTAAGCTCTGCCCTAATCGCTGGGACATCTTGTGTTGTAGCGATCGAACGTGCCGACTCATGTATGGGACTTTGGGTCTGGGAAAGACTGCGCCCACTTTCAGGACGCAGTTGCACGCGCAACCCCTACGTTCAAGCATTACTGTAATTTTGAAGGCTCACAGAACTCTGACTCATTCAGTCCCTTGAAATCTGGTTTTTAGAATTCGGAACCCGAGTTCGGTCCTTCTGCTCTTTACAAAAACAATCTGAAACCCCGATTTGAAAACGACGATGGAAAACAAGACGCTTATTTTCAGACTAATATGACTAATGGAGTATTCCGCCTATGTTGGATACTTAGGCATATTCTTTTAACTTTACCGATAGTAGAAAATTACTTAATACTCCTTGAATTCGGATGAGTCTAACTATTTGAAATTATTGTATAATATCTTAACTCCGCATTTTTATAACAATGTTATATGAAATTTGTCCAAGAAAAAATTTCATATGTGTTATACCTTCTTAAAAATGGATCTTGCTTAAGTTTCTTTCTATTTCCTTAAGTTTCGGCGTGCTATAATTTTTTTCTTTTTCTTAATATTCTTTTTGCATTTAATATTGTGTTTCAAGACTGTCCATAAATGACATAACGCAAAAATGACTATCATTAACACTCCACCCCGTAAACCCCGTGTAGCGATAACTCTTACCTCCCCCAATAATTACTCAGCACTAGACCTACCGGTTCCTTCGTTAAAAATAGAATTTTCTCTTTTTCGTGGACAAATTTTTATTCGCTGGTTCATTTCTCAGTGCTCTCAGTTTAAGGCTAAAAATGACCTAAAAATATACTCTTTAAAACAGTGTTGCGTAACACTATGTATAGCACCCTCCCTTATCCTCCCTTATAAGTCGCAAACGTCAGTTTCCGTTATACCGTTTTAAATTACGAGCGCATTTTTTGCCAGCATAAGACTGCATATGTATGCTTGTCGTATAGGCTGTGTGACATTTTGTTGGCACGCAGTCAGTCAGAGGCAGCCAGTGCACGATGGCGGTTGTGTTGCACGAATGTACACGAGAGGAACGGCGTGAAGTTGTGCGTTTTTTCTGGGCCAAAGTACTGTCCACAGATGTGCATCGCGAAATGCATCCCGTGTATTGTGACAACTGTTTCTCACGGAAAGCTGTGTTCAATTGGATTCAGAAGTTTAACAAGAGAAGACAAAGCATCAGAGATGTGTCCTGGTCATCCTGCGGAGGTGTCAACTGCAGTCACAGTGCATCGTATGGAACAAATCATTCGTAATGTTTTTGGGTCCCTAAAAATCATTTGGTTGGCCGTCATTTTGAAACTGATGATGCCGTAATCCAAGAGATTAGTCATTGGCTGCGACAGCAACCAAAAGACTTCTTTGCTACCGGTTTTCAAGGACTTGTAAAGAGATGGGATAAGTGTCAGAATGTACAGGGTTATTACGTCGAAAAGTGAAATAAATATCAGGAAGTTACTTTATTATTGCTTCCATCCTCTACCCCTTGGACACTTTCGGGGTCTGTTGTTGTATAGTTTGACTTTTTTTACCTTGCCTTTTATCCAGTTTTGCGACTTATTTATTGACTTACCTACGTATGATAGCACAAACTCTCCCCAATAGGTGCGTTACGTAATTTATGGACGGCCCCTTACGCGATATGTTTTTCATTTTATTCTAAACAACGTTCAAGTTACTTAATTAGTTCACTGATGTCCGTAAGGCCCGAGTGATTTTTGCTCAATTTTTACCTCTCATTCTTTCTTCCATGATGGCTGAAACTACTTAATATCTGTGCTCTTCTTTAAAATTTTGTCGCCTGTTTTAGAATGATCTAATATGAATTTCGTCTGTCCGTCAGTTTAAGCTTTGAGTTAACGGAGTCAACATTTCATGTTCTTGGAAATACGACTGAACAGAAATCGAAAAATCGAGGTTTCGATCAATAATTACTTGTTTTTTATCACTATTCTTGACCTGAAGTTTCGTTTAAGGGCCCTTGGACAACTGTAGATGGCTTGATGTCACCACCCCCTATTCATACTTGTCATGTTCATTCGCGAAAATATTCTCGAGAACCTTTTGGCGGTAAACTGCAATAACTTCTCTCTCCTTACTGTATCTGAAACTTTCGCGGTAGTTGTTTCTAGTTTCCGATGAATATCCTCGACATCATACTCACACGATGGCTGTATATCCCATGATTGCTTAAAACACAAGGTTACTTTCGCTATCGTCGATAAGAGATTGAAAAGCCCGGGAAGTGCAAAATGTTTTAACACCGCCAACCGAGAAAGTCGAGCAACAAATTCTTCTGCGCTGGAGGACACCACGAGAACTGGCACATCGCTTTCGCCGAATTCAAATGTTTCTCTAGTGATGTTTCGATGTTGCTGAAGCAAAGTCGAAGGTGAGTGCATTGTATTGAGAAAAACGCATTTAGTGAGACAGAGAAAATTTAACCGTTGAAGAGTGGGAAGGCTGATCAGGAAGATATTCCTGTTTCTTTAAATTTCGGACTAGGAAATGCAAATATTTGATGTCTCGGGGGTAACTTGAAATCGGAAATATTAGAACCATCCTAGGAGAGTTACGGATATGTGGAAAGAGAAATGTCTTTAAAGGAAGTACGTTTACTATTTTTGTAGTTCCCCAAGCAGCCGTGCTCTCTGAAGGATTAGACGACCCCAGTACTTGTATTCTACAGCCCTGAGGTGACCCTGTCGCCCTTACCGTGCGTGCGATCTACCTCCCGCTTATGGTTCTGTCATGAGTCATCTACTGCCCACACAAATTTGGAAACTACAATTTTTTAATACTTATTTATATTCCAATTAATATTTTAATTCTTTAAGTCTTCATATGATAACTTGAAAAAAATTAATCCAAACACGGTGTCAATGTGACACTTCTGAGCAACGTTCATTTTCATTCAATCGCGCCATTTAAATGTTACATTCGTATATTGTTATACATTGTGAATATTGTTATTTATTTTTATAAGCCTTTCCTAATTATTATTAGAATTTATTTCGTCATTTCATTTAGTTGTTGCATTCATGATTTACGGGAGGTAGGTCGGACTGCGCGGTTCGGTGCGAGGGCGAGAGGGTCGCTAATCCTTCAGGCCGCACCGACTGCTTGTACAAACTATAGGTGAAAAGAGAGTGATCGAGGACCCTGAAACAAGTGAAAGGAAGCATCAACCAAGGAACTCGTGAAGGCACCTAACCAAAGGTGAACGAAGCAAATTCCGACGGTTCACTCTCAACATTACGGATATCGTGAGGGTTGGAAGCGTGGGTTGCAGTAGATGAAATTTCAGAGAGAAGGATTTCCTAAACTCCTTTACGCACGCGGCTCCTCTTTGCGTGTGGCGTCACCTCGGTCTTTTCCGCTTCTCCTCGGCGTCGGTCGGCGTCCATGGCCCGGGCAGTACTTGCTTCCTGGCTGTATGCCCGTTGCACCGCCCGCGCCGCCACTGCCTACGTTTGCTGCTGCTCCGCCCGCGCAGACCATGCCGCCGCGCCGCTCCGCTCGTGCTGCGCCCGCGGGGCGGACCGCTAGGCAAGTTTCTGATTCCAGCTCTCACGAAATCAATAGTGCGTGGAATCTAGCGAATGCGACGTTGCCGCATCTTTGTTGGGAATTCCTCCCCCGTAGCTAAGAAGCTGTTTTGCGAGAGGGAGTCATGCGGGCTCAGGTGGTTCACTGTCAAGACGAATTGTCGATTTATGGAATGCGTCCCTCGTATATCAGAAGTTTTTGTGTCCGGCATAATCCTCAAGTTCTAATGCCAATCTCCCTTTTTTCAAAATATGAAATGCTGTACAAAATTTAAATTTTGAATTCCTTAAATGTTGCAATGCTTCGGACTTCCGTTGGGACATTCGAGTAGTGTTGACCAGAAATAAGCTCTTTAGAGGAATATTACGATTGTAAACATTTGAAACCAGCAAGTAGGAATCAAGATGTTTGTTGAAGTTGTAGTTCCACGATGACTATATATTCGTTCGTTTTTGTTGCTTCTTGGAAGCTGCAGATTTTAATAGCTGGTTGGGCGCGCGGGAGGATTGGTAAGCGAGCAGCAGAATGAGGTGTAGGTGCGCAACATGTGGCGGGGACGGGGGCACTGGTCGAGAACGGTGCGCAGAGAACTTCCGCGTCGGTCACCAGTCATGCTATGGCCGACGCTCTTCCGAAGGGTTTTCCACTTTCTACCTACTGTGTGCAGTGTATTTGGGATAGGCCCTCCCCTTGCCACGCGAATGATGTGAATACATCTCGTAGATGCCGCTTGACTTTTGAAAGTGTTAATGATGAAACACATTAGAATTTTATTCACTGTCATTGCATTTCTTCTAACAAAATAAAATAGTTTATATTATTTTACACTTACAGTGTGGCGTGCTTCGTGATATTAATTTGGTGAAACAGTTGGTCATTTTGTTGTTGTTTAATACTTAGTCTCTTCGTGTGTACGATGTTTTGTGAGTGATATACGAAGGTGGCTAATGCATTCGCGAGGTCCTCGTCTTCGATACCTGTTTAGTGCACTAACTTTGTCATGTACGCTAAATCGTGGAATAGATTGATGGATTTCAAAGCAATACGTAGGTGACAGTTGGCTCCAATAAGATAACGTATTGTCTGGTGAACTATGCTTTGGCGCTTACAGAAGTATTGGTTTTGTAGTTCCTTGAAACTTCGAGAAAGTATGGTGTCTTCCTTCCAAAGAGGGGAGCTTCAGAGCAACCTTTTGTATCTTCCTTCCTATCCATATTTCAGACAAGGTGTGCCACGATGAGTACAGCCAAGACCTACTGAATTGTGTGGTTGGTGCGATCCAGACTCACTGATGAATTGAGTATCCTCCGCAGCATGAATATGGCAATGTTGAACAATATCGGTCAATATAGTAACCGACAATCATTTTTTTTTGTCTCCCCAGCAACTGAAGGACTTAATGTTGGATTTTGGAATATCTACTAAGACCTTCCATTGGATTAGTAATGACTTTAATTATTTTGAGAATAAATGTATTTCGAATCGTTTTGTATAAAAAAGTATGCAAACTTACAAAACAGTTTGTAGTTTTTCTGATTTTTTTGTTTCCTTTTCCGTTTTCCCCAGACACCGACTCCTTAGGTTCGTTCCAGCGGAGAATACCAAACCGATCTAAACTGTCTGGTGGATGCGAGAATTTCCTGACAAGGAGCGGGGATTCTTTCCGTCTCGTAAATCGTAGTAAAGAACATATACGTTAAATGTTGCGTTTCGTGACAGCTATCTGGGGAGGAAAATTGGAAAGCGAAACGGAAACAACTAAGGAGATAAAAGGAATAACCTATTATTAGTCTGTTACTTCTGTTTTGAATCCGTTCCCGGTATTTTCTCGTTCGGTGCTTTTATTTTCGTATTAATGACCGTACTTGCGCTGTAATTTGTATTATGGGCGATCTTTGGTTCTTTGTTTTTACTTTTATGATTTTGTTGAATTATGGATTTCCACAACACTTTATTTTATGTAACGAAGATTACTTCCTCGAAGGGGTATTCGTCGGACGATGGATTGTTGCTTTTTGAGAAAATTTAGAAACTAAAAATATTTTGATGAAACTAATCCGTGGATATTTGGTCGAGCTATGTATATTCCTATTCCGTAGGAATACTTCCTAAAACTAAGGAAGTATGAGGAACAGGAACTTGCAAATAATGGATTCAGGTAATTGTTCAGAGGTCTCGCGATGGTGCAAATTCCTTCTGCCTGAGTCCGGTGTAAAGTTACAAGGGGTATCAAAACTGCGTGAAATATTCCACGTGAGTTACCATATTTTATTTTCCGCGTATTAACATCATTTTACATAGTATTAAGCGTTTATAAAGGAACAAAGAACTCCTAAGAGATATTGGTAGCTTTATTTTGTATCATGACAATTGTTAACTTTGTAAATGTTTGCAATGATTTCCGTGTTTTATGTATGACACGAATTTTTAGGATTTTCTCTACCCTTCCCCATTGTGAAGGGCGCATCATCTTTCACACATACCATTTTGCTCTTCGATCGGTCTTCGTGGCTGCGATGCGTTGGTATTGTCTTCAAATTCTGATGTCATTAGATTTTGAAACAGTATAAAGAAAAACCTTAACATATATCGGAAAAATTTCAGCTATGTGTGTTCTCTCTTTCTACGATGATTAATATTCACCGAAACCTTGAACTCACTTTCACTGTTTCTCTGAGAAAACGAAGTATTTATGTGCGATACATCTTCAACCAAGTTCTTTTACGAAAGAACTCTGCATTGCACAAACATATAAAATTCTAAAAATTAATTGTTCAAAAATACGTGTCAGATTTCTCTCTTTTCTTAATTTAACAATTGATGTTTTTTATGGTTTTTGGGAATACCATTATAAAAACTAAGCAAAATATTCAGGTAAAAATTCGCTTTTACCTTTACTCTAAATAACTAGCTATGTAGAAATTTTTAATTTTATTTTATTTCCACGGAAAGGTTTGTGTTGAGAAATTTGTTAAGTTATAGAAATATAAATTTTAGAAAATATTGTAATTATATATAAATATTGTAATAATATTGTAAAGTCTAATTTCTCGGGACCATCAGAACTTTGGTCCTTGGTCCATTAGGTTGAGTCGTAGCAATTTTAATTTTTACAATAGAACTGTAAAATGTTTCCAGCTACATAGCCCATCTGTTTGTCATACAACAAAACTAAATTAGTTACATACTTTCTTACTACTTGGTAATTGTATTTTATGCAATTGTAAATGGACTTAATTTCATGTACTGTGAAATTAACAAATTTATCACACATGCCTTAAGTTTTGGCTGTAGAAATCGTTAACTGAGGGATTTTACAAGCAAATATTTTGATAGTTTTTGTAACGGACCAAACAGCAGGAATTTCTGAATTAAAAAAAAAGGATTAATTTTGATATTGACATGCACTGTCAGTGATGTGCCATCTGTCGTTGACAAATCGCAATCTGAAGGAATAATAATTAAAAATAATTATCAAAATAATAAAAATAATGTGGGTAAAGAAGAATAGATTGAATATGAGAAGTACACAGAACTAAACCAAACGAGACCATCTTCATCGCGCAGGAACCATATAGGTGACGGATCGTAATCACGAATCCCGGATTTCAAATCCCTGCAGAATCCACAAACTTTTGAAACGGTTCGAAACTTTTTGGAATTCGTCAACAGTGTCTGCTGGAACAAGGGATTACAATTGAAAATCCCAAATATGTCACGGTTAGAACGGCGCCGAACTGCACTTTCGGTTCTGCTCATGTGCTGGACAGATAGGGGCTGTCCGGGATTTCGTTGGAACAAAATTTTTTTTTCTCGTTGACTTAATGGACATCTCCGTGTGCACTTCGGAAAAGAATGTCTTTTTTACAATTTCTCGGGCACTGTTCATTGAAAATTGAGAGATAACTAACAATTTTCACAGCGGTAAAAACCCTTTTTAGTAAGCCAAAGGAAGAATTAGTGTTAAATTCTGAGACAAAAACAGTATATTTCAACAGAATTCTTGTCAGATTTAGTGGTTGTAATAATAATATAAGTTGCGGTTTTGAAATGGTGGCCATTAAAAGTATGGGTTCCGGGTTCCAAACTCGTCATGTACCCATCCACGGAGATGACATTGACATCCACGGGTTAGTTCAGCGACACTTTTTATATTCACAAGTTTGTTTGCTTCAGTTTTCTTTCTATACCAGTGATTTTTTCACACATTTCATTTTACAACCCTCTGCATGGTTTTTCATTCATTCATTTTGAAAGTGTAGTTTTGTGTTGTTTTGAGGCATATAACATGATTTCAGTTGTTTGCAACCTATGATATCAGCTTTCCTTATTCTTTGAAATGTCTATATTTCTGCACGTTGGGATGGTGATGAGATGAATGAATGGGTGTAATGATGAAAAAAATCTTTTATAATCGTCCATTTTGTAATGAACTGCCGACTGAATCCAAAAATAGTCAACCTTTGATATTGACATGCACGACAAACATAATTTGCGGTGTATTATTTTTGCTATTCACGTTTCGATGGTGTGAAAATGAGGACATTAACCTCCAGATCAGTGGCCTTGGTTGTATATTCGTTGGAGAATGCATGTAGAGATTTATTTGATTGTCTCATGTACCTTACTTCTACTGTGTGCACACGTCGCTCACATATCTAAATCACAATGCTTAAAAGGATCTAATGGGAATGGAGCAAAATGAAGGAAATTGAAGGCGGTTACTTAATGGAACTGTGTTAGAAAAACGCTGAAGTTTGTGAGTTGTTCAAATTATGGATATTGTAAACAAAAGACCTCGTACAAGTTAATTTTTTTCACGTACTAGCTATTGTAACATCAGTTTTCGTTTTTATTTAAGAACGTTTATATTGCGAAATGTTTATATTTCCAGTTTGTGAACTTGATTTTCAGCTCAAGTCTGTATTGTTATGAGAAACATTATGTAAATAATTCGATTTTCTGATGTATAAATCAAAAGTATAATTAAGTCCTCGTAAAATTAAAATGTATTTGTAGCAGTACTTATAAATTAATAAGGAGGGAAAACCATATTGCCAATTTGTACTTTTATTTGATGTACTTATTTTTGACCTGTTACGTGGAAACTGCTTGGGTGAATTGATCTGTTAAAATAAATTATAAGTTCTTTGAATTATGTCGGGAGGATGGGTTATAACTATATAATAGGTTTTAATAATACCTGGAAGAATGTTGGGTAAATTAAATAATCAAAGACATATGACGTTTAATGGACGAACAGTATATATTTTGTGATTTAAAGCTCACAACGTTTCAAATTTATGTACTTTCGAATATGTACTGTTCGTCCGTTAAATATCGTAAGTCTTTGATTATTTATTAAATTTGATTATATAATGAACGTTAATTGTAATAGCAATATGTTGGACAACTTGGATATTGCGAGCTTATATTGTCTGCTATATAACCTTCTTTCCGTGTTCTGAAGTATGCAGTTATATTAAATGGTCGTTTTAAACATGACATTTCTTGTTCTATCGATTCAAAAATAATTATGAAATTTTATTTCAACCAATGAGATGATGATAAAACATTGCGTGGTATCGTTATGATAGGCGCGCTCAATACTGAATAATAATGTCCCGTCCCCGCCACCCTCATGCCAGCCCAACCCTCCGCCCGTAGCTTCACCGCTACGCGGCATGAGGGGTCGGGAAACTCCACCTTCTCTCCTTCTTTAGGGTTCCTCGCAGCTATCGCGCGCACCCTGCGTTGTAGATGTTATCTGGCGAGCAAGGGATCTATCATGGTCGCCTCGCCCTGTCCCCGGGCGCGGCGGCGTGGCGGCCAGGAGCTTTCTCCGTCCGCCAGCTTCTTCCCCTCTTCGTCATATCCCCTCCTCCCTCCCTTGACCCTGTCCGCCCACTCGCCATTATCCTCGCCATGCCCCTCATTCCCGAAGGGCTCTCTTGATTGTGTTGCTAACAGGTTATCAAAGGAGACTCGCTCGAGTTTGCGCAAGACGCATTTTTTTATGTAAACGAGGAAACGGGTCCTTAATTCAGACGTGCTTCCGCCTTCAACCTCGCCTCGGCGCCTTCAACCATTTTCCTTCACCGCTCCTCACTCCTTTCTCTCGCGACGAATCGACCCCCGTTGGGACAGCTACCCCTAGTGTCGCCATCCCACACTGCCGCTTCGATTGTTTCTGATCGTTTCAGAATTCTCTTTTCCGCGCGCTCTAACTTGGGCGGCAAAGCGAAGCACAGTTGTGTAAGAGTGGAAAGCACGTCTGGCGAGGGCGGCGTTAATGCTGCACGGTTGGCGTTATGGCGGCGCTTTTATGCTCAGAAAATCACGGCACGACGTCGCCTGAGCTCTGGGGGTTGTGAGGCGGCATCGGACGCTGCTCCGGTTTTGCACGCGAGGCTGTTCAGAGGGAGAAGAAACTCACGACTGCCATTATTGCTTTCTCGCAGCAGGTGTTGTTTTCTGTGTTCAATAAGTTGAACTTACTTTGATACACCATCCGGTACACATATGGTTAAAGTAGAACATGTGTTATTAAAGAGTCGGTAATTTATACTTCGAGGTCTAAATATTGATGACGATTCCAAGTAAGTAAATCTGGAGGCAATTTTCATCATGGAAATTGACGTTCTTGAGATATACTTTTTGTTTCGTGTCAATAAGAAAGTTGAGCCCAGAGCAAGTAAATTGAGGAGGGACTAAATATCCCCAGAACTATTCATATTCAGTAACTCCTTTAAGGTGATATTGCTTATAAATTGTAGATCTAAAATATTTATCCAACTTTTGTGTATACTTTTTAATATAATGTGAATAAGAGTAAGTCTTGACCTAAATATTTAGAGAACAAGATTTCGTGTACGAATGTTTTTAGAATTACCATGTTTTTTTTATATATAATTTCGACTTTCGTTCTTTCTTATGACGCAATGTATTGTATATTAGTAAAGTGTATAAATGACACAGTGGAGAGAGAAAAATTAAGGGGCACAGTCCACGTCCGGCAATAGTCTGAAAATTTATCGGCTCCTTGACGTAGCGCCCTTCATTAGTGAAGTTGTGTCGCTGTCATGTCCTAGTACGGGAGCGTATTTGTGGAAGGCTTCGTTTCATTCGCCCATATTTTCTGAAAGAGGATTCAGACGCCCTAGACGGCCCTAGTCACCATTCAGATCGTGTATATATCCCACGCCTTCATCTGTTCTCGCCATCTTACCTCCCATCTCCTGGAAACTTAGTCAAGGGAGCTCCCTCCGACCGACCCTCCGGAGCGGGCGAGTGTCTACGGGACTCCGACGTTGTCGGTGCGTTGCCGTGCAGCGGCGCTGCATGGCGGCGGCGGTCCCAGTCAGGCGGCGTTGCCACCTCGCCTGCCCGTCAGCCCGCCCGTGGTGCGATCCGGCTTGCCTGCCGCCGCGCCGTGCGGCCCCAGCCCCGGCGCCCGGATGCTGGGGGACGGGATGCTCGAACGATAGCCATAGTGCTGCGTTGTGTTCTTAACTGCGCGGAACGCTTTGTGTCTTCGCTTTCAGAAGCGACGCAGCGGCGAAGGGAAGGAAGCGCAGCGATTGCGACGCCCGTTTCCCGCCCCAAATTGATTCTTCAATGCGAAATTCGCCTTGTTTCTAGCGGGCGCCTTGTGGGTTCTTCAATGAAACGCCATTACTAAAGGGAAGATTTTTTAGAGTGTTGCAGGGTTCCGAATAATTGAGTGGATATATTTTCATTCGATAGAGACGATTTTAAAAAATATTGGGTATAACCACTTTTGACACTGCAGAATGACCCGAAGTAAATTTGTTAGTTTGTCTGGTGTCCTAAAACTTGAATGGAATGTTCATACTATAGGTAGTTTTATATTTTCCATTCCAGTGGTTCCATTTTATGGTGATTGTTATTAGTTCAGAATGCGTAAAAACTAATGAAAAACTAGTGTTAAGGAATAAAATCATAAGATGGATTCGAATATTTCGCGTATTGAAATTTTTCACGGAGGGCACACTCATCTTTTTATTTGTGATTATTAAGAATCTTATAACACCGAGAACTTCAACGAAATGATATATTGAGACGACGTTTAAACGTACTTTTTAGTCCCCTTAACATTGAGACCTAATTAGTGGAAATGAAATTGAGTTTTTAAGTTCGTTTTATCTGATGGCGGGGACCTTTTAGTAGTGTGAGTATTGCTCTTGAAGGGCGAGAATAGCTGCCTACTAAATCAAGAGCAGGTAAACAATTCTGACCTTTGGAATGCGCGTCTGCTTCATTCGGAGCGAGGAGAGGCGACCGATGTCACTTATATGTAGGGAGAGAAGTCCTTAGCTTCCCTGTGGGGAGCTTCTACGAATTGTGAAGGTGCAACATCTTCGGTGAGGGATTGGGAGGGGGAGAGAGTTACTGGATTTACTGCAGGTATGTCCTTTGCTCTGATTGCTGGAGCTTTTTATTTCCGTGGGGATTATAGTAGGAGAAAAAAAAGTTCGATAGTGAAGTTGAAGTAGGTTGCAACCTAATGATCTAAAATATCAATAATTTATTTCGGAAATATATTTGGTTAATAACCTTTAACCTTTATAGCAGTGCTGTCCGTCTAGCGGCCGCGAAACTTTTTTCACGGTCCGCGCGTTATAGTACACTTTTGCTTCAAATTTTTCATCAAAACTTTGAGGGCACAACTTTGTGTTATTAGTATATGCAGTCAGAATTAATATTTACGTGACATGTCCGCTGAGAGAAAATAGAAAATTGTGTTCGGAATTACCCTTTCATACATTACAAACTGAACACATTTTATTATGATTCTAAATATTAAAAAATACATTTTTTAAATAAAGAAATATAGTATTTATTTTTTCCAGCTTGACATAATAGGAATTTGTATACGACAGTCAAAATATTGCGTTACAAATAAATATGACGTATTAGTTTTCTTCGTCGGGCAATATTTTACCAAACTCCATCTCGTGCCGGCCCCATCGATCGCAAGTGTTTAGAAAATGGCACTCCGCCTAAGAGAAGTTGGACAGCGCTGCTCTGTAGCGAAGAAAATGTATCAATTCATCGGAGAGAATTAATACACTTTATATTCGATACTTCATTTCAAACTTCTTATAAGATGCCTGGTTAGTGGGGGATAGATTCTCAGCTTTTCAATTCACTCTCGTACATAGCTTGTACCTCAAGTTGGATTTGTCGTGCATAACCTAGAAGATATATCCATAGCTTAATTTATTACTGAACGTAACCCTTTTCATAGAAATCTTTTAAATAGCGGTGAACCTCACCGCCAGGTAACAGATAAATTATGTTATGTTAAATGAAAATGGGAGACAGGACCGAGATTCGAACTCGGGAACATGCGCTTACCAACTGCGTCATCCCTTTCGTCTCCCAACCCATCTTGAATTTGAAAGAAAGTTGAATGAATTTGAAGGCAAGTTGAATGAAAATGGAAGACGGGCCCGGGAGGCGAACGGGATGACGCAGTTGGTAAGCGCATGTTCCCGAGTTCGAATCTCGGTCCCGTCTCCCATTTTCATTTAATATAACATAATTTACCCTTTTCATTTTCTCATTCATTTCATGTTCTTTTTTAAGTCAAACTTATATATTAAAAGATAGCTGATAGTATAAATAATGATATTCTGTGAGTGATAACTTTTTGTGCATTAGTGAAGGGTTGAAGTATGACTATTGGTGCCATATTTTAGGGGGGAAGTTTAAAGGAAGCATTTTGGTAGACGCCTTCGGAAGATCTTCATTTTTCGAAAGAAAGTATTGGATGCGCAACATATCTCTTCTCTACTACCAAAATCTCGTTTCATTCTATATCGTAGAGGGTTGTAGTAAATCAAAGAACTACGAGAATCACAATAATCCAGATAATGATTAAATATTCAATGAGAAATGTACTCGAATGAACGCAGAAAGGACAAAATACCAGGAGATGGAACGTGTGAACTCTGGCCAAGGAGCTAAAAAATCGGTAGGTGTGTGGAAGTGAGGGGAAATTGAGATTCATGGGTTCTCGAGGCGGATGTCTTTCGTATTAAAAGAGGGTGTGGCTTCCCTAAGCGGAATCAGGAGGTGGCGCGCAGTGGTTCATTTACGTATTAATCATTGGAGTCACTTCGGCCTGTCATGTTTCCGAGCGCTTCCAACATTTCATTACATGACACTACGATGATGATGCCAATGACAGACACCGTTTACCAAAATATTTTCAGCCGGATGTTAATGTTATCAGATCGTTTCACTTGTTGCATGACTAAAGCTGGCGAAAATGGTAAATCTGAAGAGTGATGAATTGAATCTGAAGTGTTGGATGAATTGAATTGTTAATTACTTGGCTGGATGAAATAAAATTTGCAGGAAAAAGTATTTAACTGTAAGACCGTATCAAAAGATAACTTTCCCAGTCATCAATTGTTTACTATTCCCTCAATGAGTTTTCATTTGCGAATTGTTTTAATATTCGGTGGTTGTGTGAAACTTGCTTTGAGAACGAAATGTCTCCTCCCTATTCATGAACCGTTAAATGAGGTTCCCGCGATATGCACTGCTGACCGATGGCATCTTTTGACTCCATCATCGCACTTGGTGTCTCAGTTATTGTCTTCGAACACAGGTGCTTCTACATCCATCAATGTCTGCGCCTTAGCGGTTTGCCGTTGCTTCCTTATAGTCACTTCGATCGACGACCGTCTCCATCGCTACTTCTCGTGCCTGTGGCGTTAACTGCGATACCTTTCCTATCCTTGCTTCTCCCCTCCGCCACAACCGCTGACTTCGCCGTCATCATCTCTGCTCTCTTTTACCGCCTTCCAAGCTCTTCTGAACCTTCGCCATCCGTCCATATTCTACATCCACCTTTCAGTCGCCTCTTCACCCATGTTCCAGTGCCGTCGCATATATTCATGTTGTATTGCACCTTACATGCAACAGCCGTTCATCGAAGGAGTGGTTTTGGAATTATCAATTCGGCAAACGAGTCGGAACGGCGAACAAAGCCTGTTCCACGAGCTTTATTCGCAATGAAATTATCTTCCACAATTTTAATTGATATGTTTTATTACAAAACAGACATGCTTCGGGGAGCTTTCCCCATCGTCAGTGTTCTACAACAATAAATAAAATAAATACACATTGATCCCATGTTACTTGGGTAACTTAATTACATTGTATTTTACTGTATTTTTATCTTTCTATGTTTAGGTTTATTCATTCTTTTTCAACTGTATATTCTTTTTTAGATTTCTTGTTTATTGTTGTAGATGATGGGGAAAGCTTTAACGAAACATGTCAGTATTGTAATAAAACATTTCAATTAAAATTGTGGAAGATAATTTTATTTTGTTTCCTTAACATGTCATGTTTATTTCAGTTCATGAATTATAAACTTCATACTGTCGTCCTATTAAATTGTCATATAGTCATATTATTTTAGTTACATAATGATTGAATGTAAGCTTTTTTTTTCATATTTCGACTGTGCACATGCATCACTTATTACGGGGGTTTTAAAACATGTGATCATTTATCATAGACGCTCGTCGACCCGCTTATATAATATGCCTGTGTGATGCTTTGAAGAAGCTGATCGACACGTGAGGAATGTGTTTAATGCCGTAGTCTCGTGTGGAAGTGGTACCAGCATTACGGGTGCGGCACGACCTTGATTCAACAACCCACGCGGACCCGTTCTTGCGGTCGCGGGTGAACGCGCGCGGCGGCGCCATTGTTTATGTAGGGGACGATGGTGGCGATAAGAGGTAAAACGCGGAGGCGATTTCAGTGGTGAGAAGGGTGGGACATCTTCTTGATAAGTGCCAAGTTATTTCCAATTACACAAAACAATGTATTTGAATCACTTAAATTCCTAGGAAATGTATCCTTCAGAAATTGAATATTTTATCAGCCATCAATCAACCTCTTTTGTTCCTAACTCAAACTAGGTAAAACCATAATAATTGAAATGTATACAATTGACCCTTCATGTATCATAATCTCATAGGATGGAGTGTATTTTAACATGAAAGTAACTAATGTTAAGCGGGATTGAAGGTGACTTTCAATAGTATCCAAGTACTACAATCGAATAAAGGGGGGAAAAGTTTTTGTTTTAAGATGCTGGAAATTACTGAAAACATTTTGTCGTTCAACCAGTATTTTTGTAACTTCTTTGTCAACCATTCGAACTGGTTACAACTAAATGAATATGGTTACGAGTTGAGATATATATATCCGAGTGTTGAACAACGTAAAATGAAGTCGAACGACGTTGTTTAAGTCGTGTCTTGAATCCAGAAGCCATTTTTCTCTTGGTCTCCTATGCCCAGCAAATCTGGACCGCTTTCTTGAATAAAAGGCTGAAATTGTCGAGCTGGGAATATTCTGGCGTTTAATAGTTAGGATTCAGGTACATCTATAGAGAAGATAAATGATAGTTTTGAAATGAGGGACATAATAGAGAGAAACCAACGTCTTAATCTGGTCACTGTTTCATTTGGCTGTTGTAATGTCATTTATTCGCGGCAGTCGCCTAGAAAATGGTAGTGAATATAAGGGTTACATTCACTTCCTTTGTGTTCTCTTTTCTGTTTAAATGTCAATGTAATGAAATGCAGTGAATCCTAATATGAAAGAATATATAATGACCAATAACTCTTCTAGTCGTATTGTTGTAAAAAAAAGCGATGGTCTAGTGGTAGCGTCTTCGCTTCCACGGACCCGCTGAGCGGTAGAGTGTGAGTTCCAACCCTACTTGGCCGAACTAGTTGGGATATCCCTCATCTACTTCAGACGAATGTCGGTTCGGTACTATAAGTTCCCCGGCAACCCAACATCTCTCCTTCCTAATTCCCACTCCCAAGTCCAACGGTTTGGAGGAAGAGCAGACCTCATGGCCTGAACCTCACCAAAGGTCATGCAATTCCCTCTTTTTATTTATTTATTTATTTTAAGTGGTGAGATTCGTCCACCATTCTTTACAAAACATTTTTGCGTGCACACTTGCCGTTTTTTCGAGTTACGGCAAGTGTGCTCTTCATAGGAAAGATTCGCTGTTTATCGTCGTCTTGGGTAGATATAATCCGGCGTCGAGAGATCGCTCATGTCTATCGGGGTGTTTTCTTGAGACGTGACTCGCCTATTGTTCCAGGTCCTTGCTCTTCTAATCAGACTGCTAAGTGAAAGAGACTGTTTAACTTTTCTACCTGTCTCCTTAGGAAAGCACATCTGGAATAATTTATACGTTTGTTGCAGGTAAATATATATATGTGCATGCTCACTTTCTTTACTTAACGAAGTATTAAAGTAAGCATTGTGCTACACTAATTTTGTGTAGAATTTCATATCAGAATATCAGTGCGAAAGGATACTTATCCGCGCTGCGCTATTGTTGAAAAAGAACTCGAGACTAAGAATATAGTGAAATAATTACTGGTAAAACTGTCACAACACTACCCTTCTTTTAACGCGCAAAGATTTGCTTTAACTCGCACATTACTTTGGTGGGTAAATGAACTGACGAAGTACATTTAAGACGACTGCATATTATCAAAATTATTTTCAAACTATTTTGACTTGAAGTTTGTCCAGTGAGTTGAACGATTAGGTTAGTAATGTAAGCCTATCCGTCTCACAAATTTCACACATATACAATCAAAATTGTTAAACGTAGCTTCACGGGTCAAGTTTGATAAATGAGTTTGATCGTATATGGGCTCCTTTACATTCAATGAACGACAATCTGTCTTGAGAGGAAGAAGAGAATAATGAAATATTTGAGAGGTTCCATCTTTTGGTTTTAAATATAGGTCATCCATACAAGGTGACCGAATTGTGACATCTTTTGCAAGTCCGCCCTGCCATTGGCAAACTCGGAGTGGAGCATGCAACGAACCTTCCCCCGTGGCGTGTTCAGGGTCTACTGCTCAAGCGCAGTACGTGGCTTGTAATCTGCGGCAAATGTCTCCTGCTCACCCTTCTCTTAGAGTCTGCTGTGCTCCTAATCTCTCGAGGAGCTGAGTGTTCTGGTGGCTATGCTCCGTTTTCCAGGATCTTTCCACCTCTCGCGCGCGCGTCTTTATCAGAAGGACTAATTTCAACTGTGTTCGAGTCATTAATGGCGACGGTTTTCGAACATCCATGTCAGTGGATGATGATCGTCAAATGTCGTTGAGCGTCTTAACGTTTTCGGAGCGTTCAATCTCCACCCGTTGGCTTTCTTCTTACGCTTTTACGTGTCAATTCTTGGAAAAGGAGAAAGATGTAGGAGAAGAAAGTACGTATTAAATTGATACAATTAATTTTTCATCATTTCAAGTATGTAAATGTTTTCATGTCTTTTGAAGAAAAATAAATCAAAAAAATTAAATAAACTATTTGATGTATTTTGACCCTTAGACTCTATAATTATTTCACCTGATATGTCAAGGAGTAAAATAATACTTTCGCAAATTATTCAATGCAATCTTGTCCCGAATATCTTTTCTGAATTTTGTCCGAATTAATCACATTATCTTGTGATAGTGCACCCAGTCCAGAAATTTAAACATATTGAAATAATTATTTTCATTTAATGTACATTGGTTTAAACAACTGTGGCGGCAGCTTCGTAGCTTCCGGCACTCGAGGCATTTTACCGGTCTTAACTTGCGTTGCCTACCACTCACGATGTTGCTCGCGATGTTGACAGAAGGGACCGTTATCTTGCGTAAAATACAATATGGAGCGTGGCGGTTTGCGACACCTCACTCATCTTCCGGAGTCGGACCACTTAAGTACCTTTTAATTTTGGTGATGTTTTGATAGACTTCTTCAGAAAAAAGAGAAACAACATCTATCACAACAAAAAGTTTTGTCAATTTAATTTTTCCGGTGGATTCTGACTATTTCCTTGTGAACGATAGGTTGTAAGGTCGTTCAATCGTGTTGTTTAATTCAATTATGACTCGTAGGGTATTGATATCGAAAGTGCAATTCTCCTACACGGATTTACTTCCAGTCTGAGCCAGAGGAAGGGCAGGGATGTGCAAGGCACGGTCCAGTCAAAACCTTGTTCGTCGCTTTTGAGGACACTAGTATTCACATCTGCCGGGCAGGTCAGCGATTGAGACGAGTTGAGCGGAGCTAACAATATGAGAACTGCAGAAAGTGCTTTTTCAATGCTACGCGAAGTTTTGTTTCACTCTGAGGTTTGCGTAAGCTGCCTATATTTGTATTAATTAAATGTTGGCAAGCACGTGCTAAAATACCGTCCCGCGTAAATTTTCTTTTTTTCATGCTTAATTGGCTGATAAAACTGTTCGACAAAGTGTGTGGAGATGTTTCGAACCACTTGTTTTCGCATGATTTAAACTCTTGTAGGTTTTCTCAAAATTATTTACTACGATGTCCCTGTTGTAAAGAAATGTTGGAAAGTTGAGATACACTGCATAGCCTGCCACGGAGCCGTCAACACGATGTAGTCTGTGGGCAATTTTAATTATTATTTATGGATGATAAATGTCATCGCAATACGAATGAACACGATTGAGTAGCAGTCAGTGTCACGGTTCGACGTAACAAATCTGTTAATTTTCTTGATTTTTGACATCTTGCATAGACTGGTAAAGCTGTTTTGATTATGTATCACAAAACGTATTTTGTGATTATTTATATCATTTCTTTTTTTAAATAACCAATACCTTTACCAGTCTACTAATTTTCCGTTGATTGTAAAATTGTTGGAACTTTTTTATTGTCGCAGTTTGTTGTGATTGGGGATTCATGATACACATTAGTTTTCCAACTTTGTTGTTAAAAATATTCTTTCGAATTTGAGCTCTGCGAGGGTTCGAGTCCATTCGCCAGAGTTGTTGGATTGGAGAGCCGTCATCGGTGTTTGTATGAAATGGTTCAAACATAACTTAATTCCTACCTCCTACCATTTTCATCAATCATCCTTTCTTTCACGACTGCTTGTCTGCTGTGTGAAGTCCACTCAGAGAGGGAATTGATGTTGGCATTGGAACTATATCTGTCTGACTCCTGCTGTTGAGCATTTTGATTAATAAAATAAATGAGTTGTTTTTTAATACTAGAGATACTTATTAGATGGGTGTAATTACACTTTGTTTTATGATTTATTTTAGAAAGTTCCTGGAATAATTCAAAATTCTTAGAGTTGTCGTACTCTTAAGTAGTTCCTCCAAACACCGAACTGCTTTATTGTTGAAATGATGCGGTGCGTTGATTGAGTATTGCTTACGCGCGCAGCAAGGAAGCATTTCCAATACATTTTCCCATTTATAATTCCGCTTCCCCATTTCATCACGTCGTCCAGAGTCATTCCCCGCAATCGGACGCGGCCGAAATCTGTCGGTGTGCTTCCTTTGAAAAGCAGGAGATACGGGGCACGACCAATAGCATTCATTACTCGTGAGGATCACGTTTTCCATCGGCTGTCGGCGCAGCACTGGATGGCACGGGCTCTGTGAGGCGGGGACTGCCGTGGAACGAAGCGGTAACGGGGATGTGAGGAGGGAATAGGACTGGAAGTGGGATGGATAGGGAGACAGTGGGGGAGAGGTAGCTCAAGTAGATGAGGATGGGAAAGAGAGGGTGGGGACGTACAGACCGGTGAAGGTGAGGAGGGGATGAAGACGATAGCAGAACTGGCGACGGTCACTACGTGAGGACCCACTGGGGCAGCAGCGGATCAAAAAGATACGAGATCAGACCCCAGCCTGTCGGAGTTGACGATTGGGGAAGGAATGAACAAAAAGCTTCTTCAGAGATCGTGACTCGGTCGTCGTGCTACGAGGAAAGGAAGACGGTTTCGTGGAGGAAATATACTGGAAATAATTAAGATGATTCCACCCGTTCTTTCGTACTGCTAGTCATGCAATTTCTATTACCTCAAGTGGACCTTGCTAAATCATCTATGTCTTATCAGGTGTCATATGACGTTGGCTGAGTAAGGAATACGCGTTATGAGAATTCCGCTCCCTTCTTGGAATATTTCATTGGATACCTTGTCTTTAATTATTGGATTATCTATACATTTCACAAGTCACGATGCTTTGGTAAGTTAACTACTTCGCAATTTTATAAACTGGCACGAATTTAAATTTACATTAAACGATATCACTTTGAATTCTCTGGAATACTCTGTTTATGAAGAAGAATACTTGTAACTTTACCTTTGGAAATCTTTAAAGTTGCCAATTTCTTCGTTTCGGAACTCAAGTAACTGCAGTTAAACTGTCATTATTGTAAATTATCACAGTACATTGGGATAAACTATTCTTTGTGTTTTTACTTCGTGCCTTCATCTTAACTTTACTGTTTGTTTCCTTTTGGTCCAAAATAGTTCCGTGTTTGGTACTCTGAGAGAGGCCTGATTCATAATGACATCGGATTGCGTTGTGCGTCAATGGTTCAATAACTGTGAGCACAATAAAATCTAGGAACGTGGAGGAGAGCTGAAAGGTTCATGTTCTCCTCGAGAGCAAAGGCGACTCAGGAGTGAGTTTTGGAATTTAATATTTTATATTATTTAAAATTCATTTACTACATTATTAATCTACGTATTTCAAAAATATTAGTTTTGTACTTATTGACATATTCCTTGATTTGATATTACAAACAATACTAAACCTACTCATTATGCATTTACGTCGGAAATATTTCATCTGGCCGTAGCCTACGTTCCGTTATAATAAGGTTTATTTTAAAACTTGAATTATAGCTTATCTGTGGCGGTTGGTTAGTGAAATTGTTTTTGAAGATGAAATCTAGGATAATCACATTTAAATACTGAGTGTTCTAAAATAATAAAACACTAAACATGTTCAAGATTCAATGATAAAGGTATTGAACCAGCGGACGAACTGAAATACAGGAAGGTATTATCTCTGGCGCACCCAAGAAGGTGCTTGCAACGGACGATCCGTGTCGACGGTTCTGTAATAAGAAATATCATTTTACCATGTAAAGTTAGTGATGTTCACTTAAGAAAAAGTTATGTTCCAACCTCTACGGGAGGGGGGATTCAGTCCCCTTTGCTCCCGCGGCAGTGTGCCCCTAGATACTGGATTACAAGAGTCAAAAACATAAGTTTTAGACTGCAACAACCAAAATACAGTAGTTGGTGCACCGACAACTCGAGTTCTCGGGCACGCTCGCTTTCTTCCGGTTTTACGCAGTATCAACAAAGCTCTGGTTTTACTCGGTATCAGCAAAGCTCCTCAGAAGTGGCAGGGAAACAGCGGGAGTACCCTGCGGTTATGCGTGTATTGTGTTGGAAGGAGCTATGGATTCGTAAAAAAGTGAAACGATTAATGTAAAATCAAAATTTATATTATAATACTATATAATTAAAACGTGGAAATGCACATATTCGGACGTTCCGTGGCCGGTGATTGCTGAAGTACTTTAAAAAATTCTCGGATGGTCATATACTCTATACCCCCCTCCAATCCACCCTTGTTCGAGAAGTCGTATCAAATGTCAAATATGTAAAATAATAGTTCCTGGGTAGCAATTGAGTCGCTCGCAACAGGATGAGGAAAACTAATCGGACTTTGTTCTGTGAACTATTGTGTTATTTGAAAGATCAATGAGTCCTAGTGAAGTGGTAGTCGGGAGTAGGGTGGTCGTGGGTTGACCCTACTACGTATCGCAATGTAAATAGGCGAGGAACGCTAGCTTCTCCGTAAGTGATCAGTACATGCTACACGATGTGTGTGTACGTTTTTGGGGAAAGGAGTGATAATCATTTAGCGTTTGCTACCTGCTGCTACCACACAACCACATGAAGTCTATTGAAAATGAGCTGTCTGCCAGTCTCTGTTTAGAGGTGGGGTTGCTTTACCAACCGCAAGGGTGGGCTGCATCGGAGGTGTGGAAGTTGGTCGTATTTTGCATTGAGGGGGTGGAGTACGCTTTGAATAATGGAATTAGGAAACATTCATGGATCTGCTTTTACACAATAGTGGGGAGCAGCGCGTTTGCCCACTTGGAGGGAGACTCGCGACGTATAATACTATGCTCTCTCTCTGGGTTCGTGACGAGCGCCTATCCCTTTCTTTGGTGTGCATGATTAAGAACTGTCATGAAACAAAAATTTATCGCATTATCCCAGAATATTCTATACATTCATTTCGAATTTGCATATCGTGGTAAAATGTTGCTAGTGTTGATTGCTCTATATGATAAGCTCTTCTTCGTTCGGAGTAAATTTTGAGCGTTTTAATTATCATCAAAGGGTTGTACTATGACGAAGTTTGGGCACGGTTGCAAACATGTATTCTGATTTGCTAAAAAAAGTAAAAAATCGTTATTTTGTGTATGCACTAGTTTTAACTGAAGACGCGCCTCGACCAAGACTGATTAACATTTGGCGTATCTTTGTTTCTGTAATTCATCTTACGGTTTCTGAATTTCTCTGGCACGCATCTTTTAAAAGTTGTTACACGAGAAAGATTAAATTAATTTTCGTTCTTTTACCTTTTGCAAGCTAAATGAAATATGTATTTTAGTGTCACCTTATAATCTGAAATTATATACTAAATAATTCGGAATGAAACACTTCACTGACTATCAAAACTAATGTGGACATCAAGAAATGTAACTTGTTGGAGTCCTTCCTTAATATCATAAGTGGGACTAGTGGGCTTTTCTTTCACTTTAGATATCAGGTTTAAAATGTCTCATGTTACGTACAGCATTTTGTATATTGATGTGCTAACTATAAAATGAGTCCGTTTATGTTGTATTTTCTAATACCTAAAATGTAGTATACGTTCATTTGTACGTGTGGTAGTGTACAGTTAATTTGTTTCTGATGAACCTATTCCCGGTTCCTTTGCGGGTCCCAAGAGAGAGAAAATTCATATTCTGTTAAATTGTTCCGTATTGTCGACGTACGTTTTGTAATTTTAAAAAAGTCTTTACGTTAAAATCATGGCACACTTTTATACTTACTTAAAAATTATGTCCGACGATTTGCGTAGTAGGGAAGTGAATACCTAGAAATAGATAAGTAGTAGATATAGAGTGATAAGATGAGGCATGTTTTCCTAGTAAGTTGGACTCTGTAGCCCGCTCTTGCATGCCGTCGGATTGCTCTTGTGACGCTACAAAGGAAGGAAAGGGAAGCACCACGTCACATTTTCGAATTATCGATAGAAATTAATTCAATGAACTGTACACATAGTCCCCTGCTTCAACACGCCCCGTCTCTCTGATCTCGTGGGCGAGCGACTCCCGACGTAAGTAAAGTGCCGGCAGGCAAATGAAGTAAACAATCGGCCTGTTTGGGTTCATGAATTGTGCAGCCGCTTTGCATGGCGACGGCGTCCCCAATCTCCCGTACTCTCCTCCGCACCCCTCGTTTGCGTCGCGAATGCCCAAGGCTCCCCCTCCCGTCACGTGCTCACAGAGCACCCTTCCCTTTCCGATTTCCATCCCGTTTGACTGCTATCCCGCGTCTCACAACATCGACTGCACCAGTGGATGTTCTGATCCATAGAATAGATAACTTTCCGAAAATATCAGTGAAATTAGTTTGCAATGATGAGTGATGAAGTTTGTGGTTAGTCCTATCGTGATATTTACTCGTTAAACTATCGTGGATTTTTATTTTATAATATTTTTAAAGGTTTCCGAAAAATAGTTTTAATGGTTTAGAATAAGACGTAAGCAAAATTTATGTCTAGAGCTATTTATCAGAACTAAACATTAAAGATGTCGATGAAATACAATCACGATTGTGTCGTGGTGAAATCATAAAGCCCATACATTCACCCCATAATACTGCGAGAGAACGACGAGTTTCGCTTCTGAACTTGCATTTGATTGCTACGAAAATTGCTTTGATGTCGCTGCGACCGTAACTCTGAATAGTAATGTGCGGTCAAGGTTAGGAATGCGCGAGAGGTCGGAGTAAGCACTCGCTTCTGACGACGTGTTGACCGCTTTCATTCTAGAACTACCTTCAACACTCAGGGTGTTCACCCTTTCCAGCCATTTCCTTCTACCGAATAATGTCACAAGTTGGACTCATCGTGTAATTCAGCTCTGTCCCTGCAATGATGGTGGACCTTGCACGGGAGGATTAAGTTTCCTACGGTTTCGTTGTCCAGTATGTATCAAAAGGTTCTCAAATCCCTTGCCGCCAGCGCATATCGATGGCACATGGTTGGTGCATCGGAGAGTTTGAGCCATTCTTACGTTTAGATGGGTAGTGCTCTTGACGATTGTCTGTATGATAAATTCTAAAAGATAATTTGTTGGAATTTTTTTTGTGCTCCTGTAACAACTGGAGTTACGACTTTAGCTGTCGTCCAGAAAATACGAAAATGTGCTGTGATATTTTTTCGTTGCTAATAAGAATCGGAACACTGTGGATACCGTGAACCAGGGTACCTCCTCTAACGTAGAAGGGTCTTTAGGTCAGCGGTTGGGTAGCTCTTCCGTCCTCGAGGGGTGCTAGTGATGAGGCGGTGCCTGTGGCGGAGAGCGGTGGTTTTGGATCGCATCCTCTCCGCTGCCACCTCTGAAGTCGCCGCTGGCTCCATCGGACAGCACTGAAGAGTGTTGAGGAATCGATGCCACTGTCGTTCGCTGTTACTTAAAGCTTCGATCGTGAATAATTCGCTTCTACCGCCCTTGTATTAGTGCGTGAAGGAGGAATTTGTGTATTTGACGCACTAATTAAGATCAATATCTTTGTAAAATAGAAGTGTTGACCCCCCCAGGGGACTTACATCTAGTAAGTACGTGTTTGGCGAACACGGGGCCCCGAGCTGAGTCTGGCATTACTTCCACTTACTTGTGCCATGCTCCTTCCTTTCTCTTTTCTGACCTCCCTTGGTCACCTCTTGTTCTTTTCGATCCCGACGCTATTAGGGCTAGGGTATCTTTCATTTTCCTCTTCCCCCAGGGGACTTACATCTAGTAAGTACGTGTTTGGCGAACACGGGGCCGCGAGCTGAGTCTGGCATTACTTCCACTTACTTGTGCTATGCTCCTTCCTTTCTCTTTTCTGACCTCCTTTGGTCACCTCTTGTTCTTTTCGATCTCGACGCTATTAGGGCTAGGGTATCTTTCATTTTCCTCTTGATATATTGTAATTCAGGAGGGTATTTAGTGGGTATGGTTGATTCATTCGGCGAGTCCCACACGCGAGGAGAGTCATGTTGGCTCTCTTTAGTGCGCAACTGCATTTTCCCTACCTGTACAAAATTTTAGGGCTTTAATGACCTCGATATCGATGAGTCGTAAAGCCCCACAAAAAAAATTGTTTATCTCCAGTAAGTGACAACAAGCGCAGTATTTGTATCACATCTCATTGATGGGAAACGTGAATTTTTGCAGTTTAGGTTTTCTCCCTATTATCTTTAATCGTTCATTGCTTATTTGTTGAGCGTTAATGAGAAAGTAACACTTTGTGATTTATTCGTGATTGTAGTCAGATGATAATGAGATCGTTGTTATTAGAAGGGAGTTTGAACTTTCTCTGGCTCAAATACCGTTTCGTTGCTATGGGTCATGACAGTTGCATTGTTAATTTTTTGGTGGACCGCTACAGTTTATGTATTCATCATTTACCACTAGCAACCCAATATACTGAATCATCTCAAGTATTGTATTGCAAGTTTCTTTTCCACATTTGCTTCATTGTCGCTGGCTCTTCGTAAGCGATTCCAATCCTTCACTATTCAATCACAACTAATGGACTCGCTCTAGCGATGGCAGCAGGAGCAGTCCCCGCGTCCGCGGGAGGTTGTGAGTCACACATCCATTGATTGAAGGCGCCGAATTAGACGGGGTGCAGCCTCCTTTGCCACGTCCCTCGCGCTCCGAACGGCCTCCCCCTGGCGACCGAGCGAACGGCTCAGCGCACCGTGTGTTGCCATATGTTACTGCCGGGCGGGAGCTCTCGCTCGGCCTCTTGAGTATTCTGCTGGAGAGGGGTGGCTGTAGCCACCCGGGAGAAGCTTGGGAGTGACGCGCTGCTGCGGTTGTTGCGGTGATGGTGGCGGTCGGAGGACTGCCATTGCTCACTCAAGTGTGTGAAGGCAGTGCATTGGGATGAGTGATTTCTGCACATTGCTGGTTAAGACCCACATTCCTGTCCGCGTATATTTTTCTTAATTGTGATTATAATTCTTATTGCGATAACAATTCTTCCGATACAATTTTAATGTAGGAGTGGAATTACTGCAAGGACTTATTTTGATATTGTTTGTAGAGGTCAGCAATAGCAAGTCCATCTCATTATTAAATAGAACTAATTAGGGGTGGTGTATTACTCTATAATTATGTTGAAGTGACGTGTCAGGAGCATTTATTTTGTAATTATTTGAGAAGAATATAGACTTATCATTACTTTTAGTTTTTACTTTTAGAATTTTTATATTATTTCTGGAAATAATATCTTTTCTGGATGCTACGAATAAATTTTTTGGCGCTTGGGAAATGTTACGAATTGTTTTAGTGAAATGATGTAAATCGTTGACTATTATGGGAAGTAATGGTATTTGTATCACTCTTCTTAGCGAAGCCAGGAGTATTATTTTCTGACACACATTAATGATATATACTTCACTGTGAAATGTACCTCTATTTTCTGGTTTTGGTGAGAGGCATATTCGATTTTTGGTGCATAATAGGTTTTTGATGAATACTGGGGGCTGTTGTAAATATTTTTGTTGGATAATAATTCCCATTGATTCACCCAAGTCACATGTGCGTGACAAAGACGTAATATTAATGTAACCATCTCTATCTCCAAAATATTTTTCTGTGTTCTTAAGAACACTTAGAATGAAGCTCATAACAAAACGTTTTTAGTGGCAGCTATTAATCACTCATGGGAAACATTGAAAATCTAAGTTACCTCGACAGTTTTGCCCAATGCTGTTTGGTAAACCATTCATATTCTAACTTAAGTTTTTTGTTTTTGATTTTCAGAAGTTGCAGACCATCGGCGAAGACTTTTGTGGGTTGGATGTGAACACTCCGTTGGGTGGAGAGAACCCAATGGCAGCTGTTCCTGTGCTGGAGTTTGGGACGCACCTCACCGCTGTTGCTGCCACCTCCACGGGTGATTACACCGTCGTTTTCCTCGGAACGTCAACAGGCCACTTGAAGAAGGTAGGTGCAATCAACGAGTGTACAAATCTAAAACCGTTCCTGGCGTCTGTTGCTGCATATATCAAGCTGGGAACTGTTATAGCCAGAAGATAATGAATGATTGCGCAATACATGTTATAAGGATTTCAGACGTATATCTATTATTTGTTTTCAAAATTATTTCTCGGTAACAAAATTTTGAAAATTTGATGAAATTAATCACCTTTGTTATTCTTCCAGAGATTAACCGCGGTTCCCTTTTGCATTTCATTCAAATCGAATATATGAATATTTGGATATCGGTGAGGTGATACTAATATTCATTTTAAGAAGAATAAATGAAAAATGTGTCTTCTAATACAACTTATTCTTTTTCTTAGAACATTTTAATAGTGAGAAAACACAGATAATATAATGTGCGCAGTCAAGGATGAGTCAATTAATGCCTTAGAAGAACGATTTTGTCCAACACAACCTAGATCATCATAAGAGTATTTGCTAATAAGAACAAAATTTTAATAGGTAATACGAATGTTGTCGTGTACGTTAGCTTTGCTGTTTCGTGTTATTGCTTTCAACGTTTTTGTTCGAATTTGAAAATTTTGTTTATAAAAACTTACTTATCCAGTTGAATAAGGATACTTTCTCTATTTTATATTTTTATGTTAAGTATGACCAAGAACGACGGGTGAAGAGATTCAACAGGATATTTGAATTCTCGGAAAGAAGCGCAAGCTTAACACAAAACAAGCGATACAGGAAAGAGTTTTTGCAACTGGGTCTTCGTATGAAGTTTTTGACGAAGGTTTTCCTGCGTTCCAATAGCTATTGCGTGACAGTATTTCCAAGGTAATATTTCCCAGTTACGTGAATCTGTTGCACGAGTAAAGTCATACAATGTTTTTAAATTCTCATAGTGGCATAAGTTTGGTTAATTCATTGTTAAATATATTATACTATAAATAAATGATCTTAGTTGATCTCCACACAAAATAATTTATTTAAGTATAATTTAAGAAATGGACGTAAATGGTATAATTAAGTCGTTATCGTATGTAATTCAGAATTTATTATGTAAACACTGCGTGTATTTTGCCATATTAAGAATAATTTTCTAATAAATTGAATTCAGCTCAATGACATTTTTAGTTTCTTCCTTTCCGATCACTAAGAATGTGAAAGAAATAGGGAGCCATTTAGTGGTACATGCGTTTTTTATACGTCATATAATCCTGATCCATTTAAACTAAAAAAACAGTCTCCCGATGAAACCATTTGTATTTGTGAAATGTAGAGAACGAAGACACTCCCCCTTCCCTTTACAATGGCGCCCTTTCTCTGATCAGCTCCTGATATCAACTCGTATTTCATGCCAGTTCCTTCATCAGGGTTGTTTAACCCTGCAGTGGTCACGCAAATGACAATAGTCATGTTGCGAAGAAATCATATTTTTTCTTCTGAATGTTGTAATGGCAACACTGCGTGCGTTCAGATTAATAAACTTGAACATATATTGTATCGCCTCAATGATTGTCTAGCCTCTATTTCGCGTTGTTTTCTTGGAATCCTCTATCAGTGAGTGTTGGAAGACAGGCGTCATCCACTCGACTCATTCTGTAAGTAATTTAATATTGTTGCAAAGTGTATTTTATGAACAACTTTATTATACAAATTGAATTAATAGACTGAATGGAGTTACTTACATGGTCATACGTAAAAAGTATTAAGAAATGTTCATTAATATTTTTATTTTAAAAATCGACGACAGATGTCATTCACGCAACCTCTGAGGCTCCATTCGGGAGCAATCAATTCAGTAAGTGCTTTTGATTGATATTAAACTATTTAACGAACAATTTATTTATGAAAAATTCTATTGGAGTTATTTTTAAGATTCTTATAAATTAACCATTGAAAAAAATGTTGTTTTTTAAATTTTACTTTGAAAGAGTACGACGAGTCTCATCCGCGCAATTTCGCGCGATAGATTCGTAAGCACCGGGTTAACGGTCCTAACAATATGTCACTGCCGGGTTAATTTAACACCACCCCAAAAACAGAGGAGGGTTTTTTAAATAACACACGTTCCCCCTCCAAAATAGGCAAGGCTTAGAAAAAAAAGTGGACTGGTATTGTTTTTGTGTGTGTGTTATTGTAACTCTACGTCTAATTGAAATCGTAAGTCCCTGAAATATTGTTAGGATCCGTGCAAGAAAATTATATTAAATCATTCAATTTTTAAAATAGCTATATTTATTTAGTTATTAATGTATGTTATTTCATCTTAGACGTAAAAGACGTTACAAAAGTAATTTTACGCGTTCCAGTTGTAAAGAGTATTACAAGAAAGTCGGGAGGGACATACTCGATAATTTTTCCTACAGAGAATTTTGTATACTTTAAGTAATTTGTTACATTTTTCCTCTCGTAAAAGCAATCACAGTTTTGAGCGTACAAACCATTAAATAGAGAAAATCTTTTCATTGAGTGCAATATTTGCAGGATTACTAAATTACTATAAAAATTTAGCTAACAACGTGTGGGCCACAATAACATGGAACCGGGCGTGAACAAAAAATGTCTTCAATGAAAACAAAAATAATAAATTTAGTGGTTTTTGTAAGAAACTGTTTTTCAACTCTTGTCCTTACTTTGATAGATTTTGGTGATTAATAGTTCGTGTATTGCGTCAATTCTCCATTCAATTATTCATTATTTGTCTTGTCCTTTCCCTCGCCATTTGATTCTGTTCTGTTCCGCAAGGTTGTTGTGAATCAGAATCAGCTTTGTTACCTCTCATTCATTGCCACCAGACGTGAGATCAAAAATTTGAGTATATTAATTTCACAGACTGCTTCCTTCCATCTTGTCGTCGTCTGCTTTTTTATGTGAAGTATTCTCCCCTCCAGTGAGAGCGAGATCCGTGGTTTGTTCCATTATTCGTGAGAATAAGGCAATACGAGTGTGCCGATGAGCGCGATATATAGATTGCAGGCGCCGAAGCGCTCTAAGCTAACCACCTTTGCGACCTACGCGCTCCCCAGAGAAATCTCAACAGAATGGGCTCATGAGTTATGTGCAAAGAGGGACTCGTACTCGTCTCATTCTACGTAGCCCACGCTACTGTGCGTCGTCTCCCACTTCGACGGCGGGAGGTCTCTCGACCGACCCGCATCACTCCCCCCACACCATCTGTCCCTTCCCCTATTTCTTTCTTCAGTAATCCCATCCCATCTCCTCTCCTCCCTTTCTGGAGATTCGATTGCCCGTTCAGAAGACCAGGGTAGATCTTCCCTCAGAATCAAGAGTCTATTTTCTCGATTTTATTTATCTCTTTTGGCCTCGGTAGTTTTCAATGTTCGGTCCCATTTACTGCAGTTTGAAACAGTTTCTTTTTTTTTTTTTTTTTTTTTTTTACCTTTTTGCCTNATTAACAGGTTTCATTAAATTTAATACTTGGAGAATCAAGTTCTATATTTCTATTGTTGGGTTTGACTTTCATACTGCGAATAAGCCGAGGAAAATGTACCTTAAATGAGTGAGATAACAAGGAAGTTGAATGATATCTTGAAGAGGATCCCGAGGAGGAAGCTGATAGTATTTAGATAAATATCTTTTAATGTGTATCAATTCGTTGCTGAGAGAATTGGAAGTGAATGTTGTGTCAAACAGTTAATCACATACCCAAAAATGTGCAAAAATATCTTACTTAATGCACATGCAATGTCTTTGGTGAAGATGTTGATACGATCAAAATGTCGCATAATGTTCGGGATCGCCGTGTTTCGGTCAAAACGATAGTGGATAAGTGTCTAAAAGAGGCGATTAAAGAAATGGCACGTAGTTCAGTATTAAAATTTTCCCTCGTATGTTCGCATATGAATTTCTCATTTTCCCTATCATGTTAATGTATTTTTTTAAATATTCGAAACATTTCTCGGAGGCATTCACCTTACGATAAATAAGTAATAAATAAACTTTATTGTCAAAAATGCGGTTGCGAACTGCGTACAACTAAGTGTTCACTCTCACCCGTACTAGTTTATGCTAATTGGATGCGTTCGAGTTTTCCTTAGGTTTCGGTACATAGTGATGGTGGATTGAATCTATATTTATTTCGCATATAACTCGAGGAGGTTTAGAGACGTAAATTATACTATCTTCTATTAATTAATTTTGAAATTCGCAGGTTTGACTACTTGATGCCCCTCAACCGAAAGAACTCATTTAATCCAGCACTGCATCATCGATATTGAATAATTTAAATGCGAAATCGAAACAAATTTTCCCTGTGCAGTTATCTTATTGTTCTCAGGAATTTAAAAAATTGGAATTGAAAAAAAAATAACAAGAAAAACTGAGGTTAAATTACTTTCCAATCTGTTCCACCTGTTTTGATTAATCTGTTCTATGTAAGACATTGTGAAATGTCATTCATATAAGCATCAAATTTTCGGAAAATGTTATTTGGATCTATCGCGTTAAATACCTGGATAGTCATGCAGTTGCTTTCGATTGGTAGTTTTGCGTTGTCTTATGAGATAATGAATAAGTAGGATAAGTAGAATGCATGAAAGAGAGTAATACTAATGAAGTTGTACTGTTATGGAATAATCTGTTATTTACTGTTTCTCCATATTATATTGAAATGTTCTGCTCGTCGTCTATTTCAAAATATCTTTTCTTCCACCCCATCTCGCGACTTTCTCTCTGTCCTCATTCCTCATTCCTCATTTCGCTCTCACCCGTACTCTTCTCTGTATTCCTCGTTTCACTCGCACCCGTACTCTTCCCTGTATTCAGCGTTGGTGGAAGCATATTACTCCAGATCCACCCTGGCACTTGGCTGCTGCAGCTGTGTTAGAACTGCCCAGAATTCGTGTTCTTTAGAAAAAATCTCGTTGTAAATGATGACTAGTAAGCGCCACTGATTTGATGCATTTTTGCTCTTACTAACATCCCACGGTACCGGAGAATGCCTTTTAATTTCCTTCGCTGCCTTGCTATAACAGTCATTGCCAACAAAGCTGCCACGTTCATATGGAATTGAACACCATCATTACAGTGGGGTCATGAATAATATGTCCCCGTAATTTTGAGTTTGATGCACGCTCGCACATGTCTCGTCGTATGCACGCACACCGCGAATCTTTTTTTCTTTTCTTTTTACTCTTTCCCTACCTCTTCCTGTTCGTTTCATTGTCTACCTGCTACCTCTCTAACGTCTTTTCTCTAAGAGTTCCCCGCTATGTTGCAAGTAGTGTTGGTATTCCTTTTGTGATTTGCAGAGGAATGTTATGTCAGCAAGGGACTCTTCCCAAACCAGCACTTTATGAAGTAGTGGGTGGAGTTTATCGGCCGCTCATTCTCCATCGATTCTACTTGCTGGGGACTTTCAATTATTCGTGAGGTCGCCGAGACGTGCGTTGGGCGCGTGGGGGAAGGAAATTCCCTCCTTTCGTGGTCGCT
Organism: Laupala kohalensis; assembly: GCA_002313205.1. Lineage (NCBI taxonomy): Eukaryota > Metazoa > Arthropoda > Insecta > Orthoptera > Trigonidiidae > Laupala > Laupala kohalensis. The sequence continues at coordinate 521,148 of NNCF01129548.1, forward strand.
TTGAAATACGAGGGCCAGTCGCGACGCGTGCGTTTCTTCCTGCCGCTCCGACCCCGCATTTCCATAGATCGACGGCGCGCGCCTGTGCCGCTTGTCAGAAACTTTTAAAGACACAATGAAGGCGGGAAGGGGGGACTGTGGTGGGTCGGCCTGCACGCGACCTTGTCACCCCGTTCCATTCGCTCTTCCATGTTTACGCTCTTCTTTCTCGATCCTTACCTATATGTTTATTGTCTTTCGCGTGGTCTGGAGCATCATTGGATCTCAACTTTACAATTTTTTTTCAACTAATGGTTTGCTTCATTTTTGCAGTCACATTCTATCAAACAGTGTATTCCTGTCAAGGAACGAGTGTTTAAACTGAACTTGAAAATACTTAGGTAATTTTCGTTTTATTTCCGCTCCGATTGTTCTGTAAAGACAGTGCGAAAAGCAAGTGAAACATAGAGCGAGATGCCTTTCCTTGTGTCTATTACAGAAATGTTTTCTTTAATGCCATTTCTGTAATGTTTCGCGCAAGTAATAATCGTCCTCTGGTAGCTCAGTGACTAGCATGATTGCTTGCCACTGTCACTGTGTTCAATTCCCGGTGGGGCGAGAGAAAAAATTGAAGTTTTTCACTTCATGTAGCTTTTCACAATTGAAAAGCGAACCCTCCTCCTTTTATCCACCTACTACTTGGCCCTAATGGGGGTGTTAATAGGAGTAGTTAGTAATAGTAATAGTAAGAGTTAGAGATACTACTACTAGTAGTAGTTAAAAAAAAAGTTAAAAAGTTAAAAAGTTTTTATTTCATTATTAATCACATCATTTTACATGTTAGACACCTCTACTTTTATACATAACATCCATTTCACTTTTACTATGCATTTAGTTATTACCAACATTTACACTATTTTACAATATACTATCCTTCTTACATAAACATCCAAAATTGTACATTTGTTTAATTTTTTTGTGGTTATTATCATATATTAGTTTGAAAAAATATACTTCATTACATCTTCTTACAAATTTGTAACCCTTTTATTCTTCTTATTATTTTTGTCTATACACATATCTTGTTTTCATTTTTTGTTTTTATTCAATGTTTTGCTTTTGTTTGAAAAAATAATTTGCCCACCAACTTGTCTACCACTACTAGTTCATTAGTAGCCGCAGCAGTGCGGAGCAAAAACCATTAGTATCTTTTCCTCCACTGCCTAATACCACTATTTGATCCAATAGTAGAAGTAGTGGAAATTCATTTTGTATTTTCCAATATTTCCCTATTCATTCATGTTTAACAAATTGTACTCATAACACCCCTTCCTACATAAATATTTATAAGATTTATCTTTGCTTACTACTTTCACATTATATTACAAAATATACATCCTTGCACATACATACATAATATTACACATTATATTACAAAATATACATCCTTGCACATACATACATAAAATAAAAATGCTTGCTTAATTTCATCCATACACATGCCTTTTTTCAAATTATACATTCATACACATTCATTACCTAAATACATACAGGATTTATTACTTTCTTATATACATACTCCTCAGTTTAAAGTTCCATCCAAATGAGAGCTTACATGTTATTCTTCTCCCTTTAAGTTTCTCAATTGAAACTTGTCAAGGGGAGATTTTGACTACACTTTTAATTATTATTTCCACATTTTTCCTTTTCATTTTTCTATCTTTTAAAGGTTCTCCTTTTATCTTTTCCTCTCTATAACTCTAACATCCTGTTATTTTCTATTAACCATCTTTTTATTTCTTTCTTTCTTCTGTACCTATTTTTTATATCTATGATTTCGTCATCTATTTTGTTTAACCACTTAGGTAGTATAGTATCAGTTTTCCTATCTCCATACTTGTTAAAATTTACTGGAATTATATAACAATGTTTTTTCCTATTATCATGCGGGTGCATTATCCTTTTTAGATTGCTGTCTCTATTTGTCTTGTTCAAGTTTATATCAATTTTTTCCAATAGAAATAATTGTTTGATTTTTAACAATTTATTTTTTTTGTATATCTCTTCCATCGCCTCCCCTTTACCTCCTATCAATCTCACTATTTTGTTTTGCAGAGCTTGCAGAGGCGTAACATACGTTTTGGAGGCTGTTCCCCATGCCTCAATTCCGTATCTTATCTGCGATTCTATGAGTGAAACATATATATTCTTTAATGTACTCTTGTTCATGAAATTTTCTACATTGGTCATTCTCCAGAAACAAACTCTTATCTTTTTTATCAGTTGCTTAATATGGGCCTCCCAAGTTAGACGATGATCTAATGTCACTCAGTAGTAGTAGTAGTAGTAGTAGTAGTAGTAATAGTAGTAGTAGTAGTACCTCCAACCTCCTATCACCCCGTGTAGATAAGCCCGCTACATTTCCCATTTACAAATACGACAAAGAAGAAAAAGTGAATTCTTCCCTTGTATCTTATGATATAATTGGATGATTCATTCTGTATCTGGATTCACTCCTACAGTTACGTGAGCTGGCTCTTTCTAAGAACACGTTTCATAATGATGCTGAGTTTATCTTCTGTGAAGTGCATGCACCGTGTTTGTTCTAGACGCCGTGACCCTGATCACACAAGAGCAAAGATCGCAAGAAACACCCGGAAGAATCATTTTGTGGAGGACGCCTCGACCCTAAGGTTACTCGCTTTCCTCTCGCGACCTCTTCTTTTCCCACGCACTCACTTCGCTCTTCTTTTTTATTTCTTACGGTGAGACTACAAATCGGCCACTTTCCAACACGGCAGAAACTAGATAAAAAGATCTTCACGCATGAGGGAGTCTGTCGGTAAGGGAACCTAAGAGTGATACAGGACTGGGTTGAGCATTATTTTCAATTCATCTCATGGATGCCGAGATGTACCAGAATTAAAGAGATGTCTCGCTCTACTAGAGAAGTGAAACTTAGACTACACAGTATGAAAGCTAGATTTGAAGATGATGGTGAAGTAGAGGTGACCAATGGACAACAATAGTGGTGAATAGCAATTCGTCAGAAAGGGAGTTGTTCTTGACGGTAACCGCAAACATTCTGAGAATGATGTAGAGCGACAATCTATGGCGAGATTCTAGTATGTGGTACGAAACGATGTGGGACGCATAAGGAATGTGGCGTATACTGCGAGTGAGTAGCATGGCTTCAGATTTCAGGTATGGCGATGTTGTATTTGTTCAGCGTGACAGCAAGTAGAGCTGAGTGGGATATTCGACGTGGTGGGAAATTCATGGTAGTGGTAGTGTTTTGCTGGAGTTTCGATCTGGTGGTGACGTAACGTACGGCAAACACAAGAGAATGTTGCTATGTAACTAAGGGTGACGGTATGTAGAGTAGGCGGAGTTGTAAAGCGGTGGAGTATGCATTGTTCAAGGATGAGCGATGTTGTGGGGACATGTGTTTCGAGGCTGAGCGTAGTGGAATGTTCAAGCGTGGTGTTTGAAAATGATAGTTCGAGATGGTGTCTAGGATTTGGTGATTGAATATTTGACATCTATCATTCGTCTGTCACTTGCTTGTCACTAAAATATTAAACCTGAAGAATCCATCATTTCGTGACTGAGATCATTCCCGACTGTCATATACCTGCATAACAAGGTTTCCGGGCCAAATATTTCACTATTGGATATTTAGTCTGAGACTGCTAACGACAGCAAAAAACGTTTTAAAGAATGAAGAGAGGTGACGAAATCTGTAAATCTTATTCGTGATATTCGAACCATCAACCACGCCTCATCAACGGTTAATGATAAAACTATAAAAACATTAGAATTTTGGATTCAAATTTAATATCAACCATTTGTTTTTTAAATTATGAATACAAATTCAACACATTGTAAATTTGAAGAGTAAATGAAAGAGCGATGTTTACTACCATTATGTAGTAAATATCGCTGACGTCGGCAAATTGTTTTTGTAGATTCAAGGATGGTACAAGAAAGATTTTATCGATTTAGCTAACTCATTCAATATTTTTTTAAAGATGATACTGTGAACTGAATGAGTTTTCTTTATGACAGGGTCACTAAACATGTCACGAGCATTCCACTTCTACCAATCTACGGATTTCAAGTCCATGTTATTGGATTATTACTGAAGAGACAAAATTTTAAATGTCGTCCTGTCATAAACTTGTTGTTAACGCCGGAGTAAACTCCTTGTGGAAACTATTATATTCGTTGATTTCAAAATAAGTCCTTATACCAATTGTAGGTGGGTGCTCTTTGGAGTTGGAATCTGGACTTGGAAACAGCCAAAGGCGCAAGCCACCGACCCTTCTCGTCTCTTATGTTCTACTCCTTCCATCGTCCGCACCTTCATTCTCACTCTGCAGGTGGGCGCCGGTAATTAGTTTTATTGTAAACTTATTAACTGCATTCTTTCCTCGGTTCTGTAGCCCAGTGCATCGTGCCTTTAATCACCTGCTGCGTCTAATAAGGGTTTCTCATTACAGTGGTGGCCCGTGTCTCTAGACTAAAGGAGTCTCATTTTAGTAAGATGTCTTTGTCTCACAATTTCTTTTAAGTTAACTATAAATAAGTTGTTTCTTTTTAATGTATGAATTGCATTTCAAACGCAGCTGCAAATAATGCGGAACAAAATTGAGAACAAGTTTCTTGGACACTTTTAGACTTGAATTGTATTGTTGCTGTCCGGTCATTTGTTCTAAATAGATAATTATAAGGGTTGCTTAGTTATCTGAGAGGATAATGGAGCTTCTCCTTCCAAATGAATGGATATTATATTTTGATGAAACGTCCGTAATAAGTGTAAGAAAAAGTCTCCGCGTTTGGTGTGATGCAATTCTTGACTACACGGTTGAAGTCGCGCAGTGGATTTTTAACTCGACTAGCTCTCTTCTGAAGGAGACAGCACCACGGCACCCGAAACGCCAAGTTTCAAATAAAAGGCGTGTCTACAATCGAATAATCAAGAATTGTTTGTCAATTTAGGAGAGTAATATATAAAAGTCTGCTTTGTTGAAATGAGATATCCATTAATTGTACATTGATATGTTTTGGTGTAAGATATGTTTTGGCTGCTAGAAGACTTAATAATTGAAGAAAATTGTCTTCCTTGTTTAGTTCACCCAGCTCGCTAATATTATTCATGAGTTCAAATGAGTATCTAAAAAGTTGAGTTAGTATATAGGACTTCACGAGGAGACAAAAATATAAATTTACTATCCGAAAAGCAGTACAAACTGCGTATGACCACGGGAAGGACAATAAACTTAATACGCCAGCAAGAGACCATCCCGTCAATTCTGATCAAGAGTCCTAAGGCCGAGGCGGATTTAACATTTCAGCATACATCTAAGATAAGTAAAAATAGTTCGGTACATGTTATAATATTAATAGAATACCAAAAAATTGTATTTAATTAAATACAAAAAAATATTTCAGTAGTACGCATTATTATCAAACTAAATTATTAGGAAAATAATGTTTATAAATCGTAAGTATTTGTAGATACATAATTTGTAGATTTCCATCATTCAAGAAAAAATATTTAGAAGGAAAGCATTTTATTATCGTGCGCACTAAATCCAATGACACGTCATTTGAAACATAATACTTATTCGCGTTGCGTAATTATAGCAGGTAATAATTGGAAATAGATAGTTAATCTAAACGTACTCTCATGTTACGACTAACGAGCTGGAAAGGTATTTATCGCAAAATCCTCTCTGATGTGTCATTCTGCTTTGTGAAGGATTGTAAGCCTGACGCGTCAATCACTCCGTGTTGAGTTACATGAAATGACATTCTGCAGTTCACCATACTTAACATTAAGCACATAGTCGTCCTTTTACTCGTAGACAGAGACATATGATGAAATGAAACATTTGGGTCCCTCATAAACTGTCATTCTTCTGTATTTCCAGTTTATGGAAGGTGTTGCGTAATTGATGACAATTTAAACTACTTGGAGGTAACTTCTTGGATGACGTACAAATAATAATTCTTGCTCTCGAGGATTCTTTTATATTACGTTTTCTTAGTGAATATTCAGTGTTAAATACGAAAAATAAAGACGTTTTTGATACCAAAATGTACATTTTTATCGCAGATACGATTTGTTCTTAAACATTATGAATACTGACATTACTGGGATATTGTAACTTGCAGTTAGCTATAATTCCTTTCTCACTTCGTGTTAAGGTATGATGATATCCCATTGTTATGTGCCATTTCCTAAGAAGGAGTGATATATGCAACCACCCTTCAACAATTGTGACACTGTCTTGAGAGTAGGTGAGATATAAAAATTAACTCCATGAATCAAAAAAGGAAGGTTTTTTTACCCTATTCCTTTTCATTCTCGACGATGTGTTTTAATTTCAAATCAATTTATTTGTACGTGGAAGTTTACTCCATTATCAACTACGCTGGATGGACTATATTACTTTCTTGATTTGCTTGACAAATTATTTTCTATGATTTTTTAATTCATTTTCTGGCCTCGTGTGCAAAATAAAGTGAAATTTTTGTACCTTCTTTATCTTCTGCCTCGTTAGCCAACCCAAGGGATGAAAGAAGCTTCTTCCAACCTTCTCTGTTTTCCCACTCTCTACCCCATCTCCACTCACGTGCTTAACTCGACCTTACGATTTCAATTCCAATGGGTAGAGGTTTTCTCCGCAGAAAAAGAAGGGAGAAATGGTAGCGGAAATCACAAATTGAATTCTTTAGAGCGGACTCGTCAGATGCACGGTCTTTTGAGTTTTTTATTTGCAGGTAGTTGCCTTTTCATCAGACGTATAAGTAAACTGAGGAGACTCTTGAGATTGAACAAGCCTTTGAATTATATTTCCATGAGGAATATCAAACTCTCTTCGGGTTAGGAAATGAAATCCGACGATAAATTATGTATTTGGTTTCCAATATACATCACTGCGGTCGCCACACATGCGTCGCGCCCTGATATTCATATAATTTACCATTAAAAACTGCATTATTAAATGAGAAGCAATTGTATAAGTATTGGTGGAGAAAGTAATTTCATTGCATCCTTTTATTAACCATGGTTTGGAATAAAGAAAAAAAATAACCTCTCAATCTTACTCAAATTATCTTCTCAGTGCAATACGCGTTGTAAATAACTCATCTTTGTAATGCGTTTGGTGGACGGGTTGCATATTTATAATGAAGAATGTGTATTTCTCCTTGTGTTGGCGCCTTGTCGTTCTCCGCTATCATCATACTGCACGTCATACGCCTCTTATAGGTATGGAAAAGATAAGCTGAAACAGCCTCCTTGCGGTTCAGGATTAGAGACGAAGCCCTCTATCCGTCAGAGCTGTCCATCAATGACTTCCGAAGCAGTGATGGACCTAGTTTCTTCACAGAAAATGTATTAATCGATATTTTACTCGAACAATATACTTTCCTTGTTCATTGCTTTAATTTTACAAATGCAATTTAAAGCCTAATCGTTGTAAAATGTATTGCTTGTATTGTAAATGTAAATAGTTGTCAGATTAAAATGAGACAAGAACTGGCGCATTTGTAAACTTAAAATGATTTTCAAAGAAATTTTGTTGTTTGTTTGAATACATTCTATAAAAGAACTGAACCTTTCGCTCTACGGTAAGTCATTGGTTGTTAGCCGTGACGGACACCAGGATTGGCTTCTAGTCCTTTACCACGACGATGCTGCATTAACTTAGCCTTTTCATGCTTAAAGGAGAGGCCTTATAGAGCCTCAGAATCTTACACATTATTTTATTAATATTGTGGAATCATCTTTTCGAAGGGAAGGTCATATCAAAAGCTTACTTCCATTTCCTATTATGCTAGTATTATGGTATCATCTTAGATTCATATTTGAAGTTATATTGTGTCTAAATGTTGTAAATCTTACGTATTTTCCTACTGGATTGTTCGAGTATTGATCAGTATTTCTTGATAACCGTAGAACTGCTCCGGGAAATAAACCGAAATTCCAATATTTGCCGACTCTTGTGAAACTAAGACCGAACGCAAAAGAATCCCCATTGAACTTTATCCCCATCTAAGTGTGCTTGAGCAAGATCTAGAGTATTCTAGTACACACGTATTGTAGTTTGGAGTATTCTAGTTTGAAATGAGAGGACTGCAAAACACACAAAAAATTACTGGGAGAGAACAGGTATGCTTGTTTCGTTAAGTGTCGACCTACACTATGAGAAGGCGTATAAGTTTTCGATATTGCGAAAACGTGCGAAGATTTGAATCGAACGGTAACATACGTGCTGTAAGAAAAACGATGCTTCGGAAGCTGATCAGTATTTTTCTTTGGTTTTTGTTTTGTAAACCGCGTACTTCTTAGAAGAAACTTCATTTCAAAATTGACTTTTTCCTGGTTTTAATGTAGAGAGTGTGATCGTACATCTTGGAATAATAATGAGCATTGTTGATTTAACATTGAAATTGGTGCCATCGAACATCTAAGCACTAGAGATAAGTTCGGTGGATGTTTGGGAGCATTTGTAAATATAGCGTGAGCGTGACACGTGCGACTGAGGTTGGAATTGGATCCACTGGCGTCTGTGGCTGGGTGGCCGGTGCGGGGAGAAGGGTGCTGAGATGCATGGGCCATGTGGGGGAAGAGGGACGATGGTTGCGCGTGTCAGTGCGTTGTGGTATCTGCAATCGCAGACGGCGGCCTCTTAATGTCCGCCGTAAGTGCGCCTGCCTCTGATTTCCCTTGCGATATAAATGTTGTAGGAGGGCGTGCACGAAGCGCAGGCTGTGGCAGCGACTGCCTAGGTTTTGCAGGTGAGCACCTAATAACCCCGTTCTTTTTTCGTTGCACCCACTCATATATTTGGTTCGGCGTCCCCACTCCGGTCTTCTGGGATGTCTTCATACTTTTACTTGAACCTTCGATTATTATTTTCTTTGTCCAGGTCCTCATTGCCTACAATGTTACCCATTTTTCATTTTGTGTTGGTCTCTTTGCAATCGAAATTATTTTTTAAAATAAATTCTTATACAATTCCCACTTTTGAGAATTATTGTCAAGATAATTTCGAGAATTATCGACCTCTTGGTATGAGAAAAATTGAATTATGTTCTCTCAACGACTAAGCGGTAACAAATCGTTGTTCCATTCGATATCTGTCACCTTGTGTGATAGTTCTTGATCTTAAAGAAGTCATAAAAATGCCACGAGAGTGGAAGGAGAATGCCGATCTGGTATGCAGATCAAAATAAGTCTATATTTGAAATGTAGATAAATACTCCGACAAATCTGGAAATGCTGTCAGAAAATACGAGTAACATGAAGAATTATCGACTAATCATTCGCTTTGTATCTTTTTACAGGACTTGACAGTGATGTTTCTTGTACTTTAGATTTAATAATCAGGAAATTACAGTATCGCGCTGAAAAGTATCTAGGAGGTTACATCAGCAGTTCGCCAATTTAAAGGGTGTACAGTGAGTTGCCTATTCAAACAAAAATATGCATTGATCGAGCAGTACTCTTGCTTTACTGTGAAACAATTCAAAAGTCTTAAATTTTTCAAATGTACATTTATACGTGACGTAGTTTTACCCTTTGAAATAAAACAGTTATTGTTGGGAACTTTACTTAATAATCATTAATAGATAACATTACATAGTCAGGAATGTCCGTTAAGATAACGGAAAAGTGGTATCATCCTTCTTCATCGGCATCTTAATAGTTCGGGACCTCAAAATTTTTAAACATATTTTTCGTGAATTCCATAAGCACTAGCGACACCCATAGGAATCATATCCCAAAAATAGGAATTCTCCCTACCAGTGCTAAAATTTTAGTTTGGTCTCTCAGCCCCCAACGCACTGGCACGGTTAATTAACTGTCTTGCCTCTCTCATACCAGAATGTTACGTGCTGAAGGAGAGACGAAAGTTGTTTTGGTAAGTAATGCGATCTCGTGGTCGTGCACCTTCCCCATCGTTTCAAGCGATTCGAATTCCCACTGCTTGGGTAGAAAGGAAGGAAAGAGCGTTTGTTTCCAATACTTCTTTAGGAGCTCAGCCCATTTATTTGAATAGTTGCGTAGACATCGTTATTTCCGGAGAAGACCCTCCCAAGATTTCTGCATCTCGTTTCGTAACTTTTTCTCTTCGTGTGCTTGCGAGAGGAGTACGCTCATAAACAAATCTTTAATCCCATGCGACTTCCAACCTCTACTAGATAATAGTTCTAGGGAGTAGGCGTAGGGAACGTCGTTAGTATGCAGACCTTTCATACTCATTTGCATATCCAATCTCCTTATAGCCTTGGGTTTGAGCCTGGGGAAAGGGTTAAAGTATTCGTTGACTGGGCCGCTGTGAGAGGGAACTGGCAAATGGAAGAAGGAAGGGCGAGAAAGGGTTGGAGGATAGGTTGTGGGAGAGCACTGCAGAGGAATGAGATCACGGCAACGGGGACAGGCGGAAGGCCGGTGAGAGGCGTGGGGACACCTCATGGTTAGCTGGACATGAAGATCGGGTAGTCTGCGAAGGCGCCCCGGACTTGGGCTTCGCTGGCGGGGAAGATGGAACCGCGTACTGTCATGGTGGCATGTTTTCCCTACGCGAGATGACGTTGGAAACCGCTGCGCGAGGTGACGAGGTGAAATACCAATGAGATCCCACCTTCGGTCTTGCAGCAGCTTGTTTCATCATGTGTGCGGAGATGTATGAAGTATATTAAGCGGGCCCGGAAGATCATTGACACTCTTCCTATTATATTCAGAAATGAGTTTCAAATCGATAAATGAAGATACGGTCGTGGAAAAATATCATTAACATGTTTGTCACATAATCTGATTACTTGACTTTCAGATCAATGTAAATAACATGAGAGCTATGGAAAGATTTAAATTTATGATTTTATTTTTTATTATTCAGATAATTTATTTTAATTGAACTAGTTACGAGCAATTTTATGTATTGAGAAACAGCCCTTGTTAGAAAATATAAGGATTACAATATAGATGACGTTCCATTCGGCTCTATTTCACGACTTTCAGTTCATATACAACATTGATGACCCCAGAATCCTTCAGTTAGGAGTATACTCTTGTCTGACGCTTGAGTAACACAGCTTGCCCGAGTCTCTTGTTCTTCTAATCTCATGTCCTTTTACTTTCTTTGACTTCGGGATGGTATCACCTGCTGTGGCCAGGTGCAGGAGTTCTTTCTTGAAGCAGATGAACCGCTCACCTCATTCGCTGCTACATACACTAGGAGACTCTTACAATTACTCATTTAACCTTCCGATGTCACCCATAAGGACGTGATTGCTAATTTGCATGTTCTTTTATTACTTTTGTCGTGCCAATGTCTTGCCAGACGTAGGCCTGAGCCAGTGACTCTATCTTCCTAAAGTGTTAACAAAATCTATCAACGAATATAATCTTCCCATGAGTTCACGATTCTGAAATGTTAACTGTGTTATAGAGTGAAAATTATTACTGAATCGAAGTAACCATGGTCTTGTACTACCCTCTCAGACTTCTCCGTATTTTTTTTTCTTGTGAAGACTTTTCACCAAAAATTTATTGATTTTATCTTTCTATCTCTTTGTACTTAAAATTTTAAAATTTGTTCAATTATATATTTCCCTCTCCTCTTTGGTAAGCAATTAGTTATTTTACAATATTTTATATAAAGTACTTTCAAAACAATTCATAATAAATTTCATGCTCCCCTCGGTCACGTGCCTGAACTAGTCATATTTTTCTGTGCGCTACCCTATCCATATTATGATTCCCCTTCATTCCTTGTGCCACTTGGTAAGGCATATGGGGTAAGATAATTTTAAAATAATATTTCCATATCAACCTTCGGAAAGTACTCGCAGCCGTTTCTTCTTTTTCGGGTGATGCAATTTTGTATTTTCCTCACATCTATGCTCAGTCACCCGTCATCCTCGCACTGACTTCGCTGCTCCTGGCACAGCCTCCGTCGCGTGCGCTGCTGCCGCTGCTGCTCTGGTCGCGTGATCGCGCGATCGATGCAACGCCGTCGGCCGGACCCCCGGCCGGACCAGCGTCCGCCGACGCCGCGCCGCTCTCTCCCTGTCAGCCTCCTATGCTTCGCCGCCACACCCACCTCTCTCTCCCTTTCTCTCTCTCTGCTCCTCGCAGTATGTACATCGGATTATGCACATGATATATCGTTCTCAGGCACGTCAAATGCCAGCTGTAGATGTGTCTGACTAGGTCTGATAAATCAATTTCCTGGAAATAAAATATAGCGCGTTTGCATTTCAGAACCGGGCTGTTCGTATCCAAGAGGTTCCGAATTCCGAAAATCTATAAGCGTTACTTAAAAGCAAATCTCCTTTGGTAGTCAACCAGCGAAGTATTTATTTATATTATTTCGGATTTTTTCTTCTTCTGGAAGTGCCGATATGCACTATCCAACGTGACTCATAGTCACTTTTGGAAAGTTTCGAGAACTCTTTCTCAATGGTTTCGCATTTCTTTCTGACTCCGACGTTTCCCTCACTCCCAGCATTCACTGCTCCACCGGGTGCAATTAAGCGTTTTGGAAAGGGGTGGGTTTCTTTCATCCTCACGTTACTCGCTACTAGAGGTGGAGAAGTACCGTGAAGGTGTGTAGGTAAAGAATACGACTAGATGATGAGACGGCGGCTCCAACGTACCTCTTGAAAGATACCTCATCCGCCGCAGTCTCACAGCTCTCTTGCTCCAATTTAGCCATGAGGTCTTTAGGAACCGTAGTCATCCTGCCTTTCCGATGACATTTGTTTCATTTGCCATCGTATTAACCACTATGCTTTGCCTCAGAAAAGGTACTCAAAGGAATGTTGAAGTCATTAACGTCATGAACCTAGTATTTCGACTTAACTTGCTGTAAGCATTGTTTGTCTCACCGAAATTTTTTCCTGAACCTTTTTGTGAAAATGGGGGTTTCTTTCTTCTTTATGTTTTGTAAGATGCTTGCTTAACTTCTCTCTAAACTCAAGTCAAAAGTATTTTCATAGATATGCTTGAAAGGTGTGTTGAACAATATATTATGTTTTGTTTCACTTCGTACTTTCGTCGAAGTATATTAAAATGTTTGTTTTGTTTCGATATTTCTGGGTATTCTGCATGATGCGCGCGCTGAAATGCGTTAATATACGTATGTGTTCAAGGGTCGATATACCAATTATCTTCAGGGTAGAATAGCTGCGCTATAGTCGTAGGGGTCTATTGTGTATCGGATAGATTCGACCCCTTGATTGCAATGGTACGTGAGTTAGTATAGACTCTGGGCTGAACGTCTGTTTCTGACGGCTCAATACGAGAGACATTAATGTGCCATTCACAGACTTAAGGAATTGATGATACTGTCGAATCTCTTGTGTTAAATTCAAGTTTTGCGATTGTTTTTCACAGTGACTGAATGGTGTATATTTTTTGTACGTGCTTTTAGTGTTTGAGAATATTCTATTTTGATTTTTGATTTCTCTCTCGTAACGTATTAGATAATGCCGTGCAATTTCTTGTTGTGAGAAGGAAACAATGTCACGAAAGTATACGGGATGCATTTCGTCGGTATTGCGAATAAAAATTTTCACAAGATACAGTTCAAATAATTTTGCTGGAACTTCGTTGAAAGAGTTCAGATGTAGCTCAGTTGTATTGTTTCTTTTTTGGAACTGTATAAATAGTTAACTTGGCTTTCGCTGCGATTGATAATTCATTCAACGCTAAAGCGTCAGTGAAGTTGAATGCAGTCGCCAATTTTTCACCTTCGGATTTCAGATGGTTTGTGATTGACTTTGTCTTCTGCATCAAAATTAATTTAGGATCGATATTGCCAATGGAGTTAATCCAGCAGTATGCGATGTGCTGCTCTGAACATAATAGGATACAGACGAGAAAGAGAAGTTGATGATTCCGTTACTCAAATGGAAAGTCCGATTTTTATGGATGAATACTTATACTGTTTCGTCGCTGTTTTGATGGACACTAAAGATTTATTAATGTGAGGTAGTTAAAACGTATGCGCTTTTCTGTCGACATGAATCCGAAACGACTGGATGAGTCTTTTTATGCATAGCCTATTTGTTGTAAGTAAAACTGAATTAAGAGTAATGTACATAACTTGCGGTTGTAACAACCATTGGATTGTCATACTGCTTTAATGAAGCTTTAGAAGTGTTTTATATTTCACGTTTTGGTTTGTTCTGTAATTTAAGTCGGCTTATGTGTATAAGAAATAAATATCAAATAAAAGGTGAAGCTCATTATGCAGATAAACCCCGCTTTTTTCAGATTTTTCATGAAAATGCAATTAATAATCTTTACACGTATGTAATTCAGAGAAACTACTCTTCACAAACTTTTACATACCTTGGCAGTTTAATCCCATGGTGAATTTTATGTGCTATAATGAATATTAAGAACATAGAATACGAAAATGTATTTACAAAACAATTTTTTTTTGTTATGCTTTAAATTAAATTAATGTATAATTACTGAATTTTTTTTAATACAGTGTATTTTTACTTCATGTAAATGGTGGAAGGCTTAATGGATAGAGCGCTCAGCAGCTGGTTGCGTGGCGTGTGTTTAAATTCTGGTGAGAGTTTGTAGGTTTTTTAACCATATCTCAACATCCTGACCTGTTCAGTTATTAACAGCTTGAAACTTAAATTTAATTACTGATCCACACGATTAAAATTAACTTGATTGCTAACTTCGAAAAACGTCACCAAATGTCCATTTCGCAACCACTCTTTAAAAGATTGGGTTAATAGAAAATAACTTGACAATGTTCAGAGGAAAATAAGTCTTTAGTAATCAATTAAAGGTATTACTTAATAATGTCGGAGTTTCTGACCTAAAAAATTATAAAACTCTGTACTCTGAAAAATAAACGATAGGACTAGTTCTTTGCACTACGGGAGCGAATATGTGTTGTGTGTAGTTTATTTTATGAAAAGTTTATTCAACCAAACACATCCATTTACGGAGCTCGATTCCAGGGGAACGAGTTGGAACGCTGTTCCAAAACCTCACGAACAGAATGTACCAATATTATACTGCTGAATTAGGCAAATACTAGGCAACCGTGATGCTGAAAACTCCCCATTTGAGACAAATTTTCAAAAGCTCCCCGGGAGAGGGTCCCCTCTCACTTGGAATGGAGTATTCCATATCCATCGAACTCGCAGATTGTCTGCCCCTCTCTCTCCTCCTCGAATTCTGCCATCGATTGATGAAAGAGGTGCTGGAACGATCGAAAGGGACGGGAAAGGTTAAACCCATGGTAAACTTGAAGCAAAACTAACAGGGACATAGTGAGGGGCTGCAACTCCAGCACCGTGTACAGAAGACAATACGAAACGCGTTAACCGCTAACTGCCCGGCAAACTCGACGAGTGCTTTCGACTAGGAGGCTCTGCTCCAGTTGCTCGGAGCACTAGAAGCAAAGCGCGCCGCTAGTTGTTCGTGAAACCACACCCCGCTCCACGTTAGCTCCGCCTTATGACAAAGACGGTAGACAACTTAATCAAATGGACTTCGCAAAGAACTCCGTCTCGACTGTAACTAATTTGCAGTATGCTGAACGTGCTCTCAGTAACCTATGCTCTCCATGGAACTTTACGGCATGATATGACATTCGCCATCAACATTCCATATTTGTTAGCGGAATATGTCATCACTGTGATAATTGAAAAATTGTGTTTATAAATAGTGCATTTGTAAATGGAGAATTATTGTATATGTCTCTGATTACTTCGAAAATCATCCGTTTGTAATCCATTGTCAGTAGAGTAAGAAAACGAGAAATATTTTGTGCATCCTAGAAACCAAAGAAGAAAAATTACGCTACGAACTCACAGAGCACTTGTTTACTGGGCATCATAATTCTCGACGTGAGTTGAAATTGGAGAATCAGCAATCGTATTTTCCTAGTGTCATTACTTATTTCGTGAAAATACGCACCATACTCTCGAAAATCGCTTCAATTATTTTATCTTCTGTCATTTCTGGTTAGTCATCTCGTATGAGAATGTAATTATTTCTTTCAATAAAATCGGAATTGAATATTCTGAGAATCAATAATTCAATTTCTTTCAATAATCCATATAAATATCAGTGTGAATTGTTGTTAGAAAAGACGTCATTGGAAAGGTAACCCAAGGTAAACAAATCTTTGGGGGCGGCGGCATTTAAATGGATGAAAGGGTCAAATGGGTAAAAGAGCAAATTGCTCGTCTGACAATAATGTATACATGTAACACATTGATTTTTTTTCAGATATCTTGTTAAAAATAGTACCAACGTATAAATCGGCATTTTATTATATTAACAAAAGTAAATAAAAATAATATACCTCAACCGGGTTTGAACCTATGAGCACACTGCTTGAGAAAGCTCACGATACGCTTCCACTTAAGACGGTGACTCATGGAGGTATAGGAGTTTTATAGATTTATAAAGTACTATTATAAGAAAACAACGATCCTTCTCAGAAATATGACCTTGATGGATCGTCTTTTTTATTACAAAATGCATGGCTGACTGTCTAGCTCGCTGCGGCGGTGTGTAATCGCTGTTGCCACAGCTTATGCAAATATATTCAGCCTTTTATTTATTTCCTTTATATTTGTTATTCTAATGTTACTTTAGATAATATTTATCAACAAAAGTAAATTTAACTATCGTTTTCGCTATACCAATATTTTATTTCAATAATGCACAAGGAATTTTAAAAGAGATAAAATATGAAATAATGGAAAATACAGTAGTACTGTATTCAATCAGTCTTACAAAATAATAAATGACAAGATAAATAGTTGTTGGGGCTGAGGGCTCATGTACCAACGTTCTATTCTAGAATGCCATGGGTTGAGCATACTGTTTTAACTCCGAACAAATTTTCTAGTTACGATTAATACTACGAGTGGAGTGGTATATTGATTTATTGTGTTTCCTTATCTTATGTTTACTCCATTAGTAAAATTTATTTAGTGAAATACTTATTTCCGAAGAAAATAACAAATCAATGTAATAGTAAATAACACAACTAGAATATTCGTTGACTACCGTTCGGAACCACATCAAAGTTCAATATAAGCAATTGCTATTAACATTATCTTCATTTCTTTTTTGTCTCTTCTTATGTTCACCTTCCGCGTAAACTGAAACATCCTGTAGTGATAGTGACAGAATCGTATTCCTCAGACACTTCTATTTTGAGAATTCCTTTTTCTCTTTTACTTCTGACAAAACTCAAGGACTTACTGAATACTTGCACCACTGATATGTTATTACCTTATTTACATTACCAAATTTATAATCATATTTATTTCGTAAAGGACAAGAGTGGAAAATCATAAGTTTGGATGGTGTTCGGTTTTTGTGTGAAGTGGTATGATATGTCTCAGAACCTCTTCTTTCGCACAAAATAGACACTTGTTACACCACTCCGTAGTTTTCGAATTTCCCGTTCACCTTATCTAAGGTGTACATAACCTGCTCCTTCTATTTTATTACACGATCAATATGGTATCCGTACAGATTCTCCGGCGACTACCGTCTGCACAATGAGTGATTGCTCCTCCAACCTGCCCAGCAATTATTGTACCCTGTCGTGTCTTTACAGCTCATCTTTAGTATTTTCTGAGGCATTTTTATAATTTCCTTAGTCGACGACTTGAACCTACAAGTCCTCAATCAAGAATTATTGAGGTTAATTTCATCTTATTACACCATTCCTTTTATTTTTGTAACATTCGAAACCAATTCTTCATGCAGTGCTATTACTCCTTGAATTTCAATGGGTGCCCAAATACGTCAGTATTCGTCCATATAAGACAAAGACAGTTTTATATTCTCCGAATTCCTCTAAGACTCCAATGTACACTGCGCTGCAAGAAATTCCTAAAGTAAGTTTTAGATAATGTTTCTGGGGGGGGGGAGAAATAGAATCATCCCCAGTTTCTCAAATTCTCATTGCGTATTTTATAATACATATTACTGTTGAACTAAACATTTGATCGGTGAGTATGAGGGTTATTTCCGGTATTTTAATTCAATATTTTTGAAATTATTGGAGTGCGAACATTCCTTTTCCTTTTCTCTTTCTTTATGTCTACCCCAGATTTTAGATCATGCTCAGAAGTGTATCTATGTTTGAAAACTCCGAAACAATGTATTTCCTTTGCCACGAAGAAAGCTGGAAGAAGAAAACTCTTAATGTATTTCGATTTGCCATTGAAAAATAATTTTCAGTGGATTGATTCACTGTACATTGATTCAAAATTAATAGGACTTATGATAACACGGTTAATGTTTACTGTCAATTACGAATAACTAAAGTTTCACTCCTCTCTCTTATGGTTAATTTTTACGGATACACTTCTCCTTCAGTATTAAGTCTTTTGAAACATCGAGATGGCGGAATCTTATTGATTTACGAAATAACTGATGAAATATTTGTATTAGATACTAATATTTCATCTAATGATATGTTCACTCGTAATTATATGATAAATTTTCCACATTTCTAGCTGATGTTTAAGTTAACTTTTTCATTTATCCTAAGTACCCAGGTAATACGCACTTGCTGTTTTCCATTGACGAATAGAGTTTTCGTTGAAGTTCCTTGAATCTTCAGAAAACTAGAACATTATATTTTGATGCCTCTGCTGTAAGATTGCGACAGTGGCAGGTGACTAGAATTCTCCTATGCAACGTTTCTGGAAATATTCATAATATACATGACGCGGACCGCATTAATTTTCCTAATGCTGTTATCTGCTTTCAGGCATATGCCGCCCTCGTATCGTACGGATAATGGCAATCTTATCATTAATAATCTATCCAATTCCGTTAATTGAATAGACGAGTTCCAGCATTATGTAATCTGCAGTCCTCCTCTGGATAGGGAATTTGCTTTCGGCATGCGCGAAAAGATTTCATTTCTAATGTTGAGTGATCAGTAGAAAGAAAGAAGTCTGTCCCAAACATGATCGCGATTTTTCCTGGCAAATTAGTTGTATAATGAAGAAATGTTTAATAGCAGTAATCGATATGGATAATTTTGACTTTATTTTTAATGTGTCACGCTATTAGCGAGACAGGTCGATAATAAATAACTTCAGAATGCACCCTGATCGTTATGTCTCGTTCCGTGTGCAATTAGATGAGCATAAAAACGGATATGACGCAGATCTCGGTTTTACGTGTCCTCTACCAATCTATTCAGCTTCTTTCATTTACATAATCACGATCATCACCAGTTGTCATTTTTTCCTCGTATGATAAAAGAAGGCTTGGTCTTGTAAATGGTAAAAAAATAGCCCCTCCGGTGACTACGGTGTTAGCGTGCTCGCTGCTCACCAAATCATCCCGGGTTCAAGTCCCGGCGGGGCAAGAAAAAAATTGTAGCTTTCACATTAATCCCAGTTCATATAGCTGTGACTACTGAAAAGCGAACCATCCTTTTTCTATCCACCTCCTACTGCCCCTAATTTCAATATCTCTGACTGTTATTAATCACTTTTACTAACCCCCCCACGTGGGTCAAGTTGTTGGTACACTCACAGCTTAGCGACCCACCTACTAACAGTACCTACCACCTATCTCCTACATCCTATCGCCCCATGAAGATAAGCTTCAATAGCACGCTACATTTCCCATTTACAAATACTATGATTGACAAAAAAATGGAAAGAGAGAAGTGTAATGACTAACAAAGTTGGTCTCAATTTATATACTTTTGAGATAAATCATTACTTTGTGAGATATAACTACAAAATCTGACTGAAAACTGTTTAACGCGATACATCTTATTGATGGGAAGGCGAGGAAGCAATAAAGATTCTTGAAATAAAATAAAATTTATATAGCATCATTAAATTCCGTTAAAAACCTTTCGCTAGTAATTTAGACTTTCAATCTCGAGGGATCACGAGGGAAAATGGCTCGTGGTTTTTCGTTAATTTTTCCTTCTAATTACTCACTAATTGTGTTACGGAAAAAGTTAGTAATTATGTTTATTTCCTTCTTTCCAAGTTGTTATACTAAGTTGTAGAATAAGTAGGATCTTAGGCCTATTCGTATGTGTTTGGAAATTAGATTAAATCATTAATTTCAATTGGTTTTATGTATCGGTATTGAAACACTCTTCGTACTCTGAGGTACTTATTTTTACCTTGGAAACGAAGAACGCTACTTGGCGGATTACAACGAATGGAAATGAAACTGAAATTGTAACAGTCATTGTGATCTAAGGGAGTGAGCGCGTCTTCTGCTTGTCGGAGGCTGCGGCGCCGGTGCAGAACGCCGGCCGCGCCGTCGCTCCGATGGAATCTGGGCCGCGGACGGCAGGCGCAGTCATGTTTCCTTTTCCCACGCCTCGCCACAGTTTTCCCTTCATGATTCCTCGTGCGAGCACGTAATTATGTTCCGACGTGCACTTCGGTTGTTGCTCTGCATCGATTATTTGCTCGTGGAAGTCGATTTCGCTCTACATCTGGCAGTTAATTTACCTTTTCCCAGTCGTTTGAAAGCAAATACCTATTTCATCTATTATCGACTCTTGAATGTGTACTATTTAATTTCTCTTGTCGTTTTTCATCAACTTTCATGGAAAAATTATACCCATATAAAATTATACGCATTGGAGTGTAGAAAATCATTCTAATAATGAAGTTCCATGAAATATACAGTTTCATTTACAGTACAACTCCAAGTATCCGAACTCCATCCGGATCGACGGGAGAAATAAAACTAAGAAAATTAAGGGATATAAGTTGTGAGTAAAGAGCACATTCTGTACACAGTATCGGGCCCATCCTGCTGAGGAAGTAAAGTAGCGATTGAGCTGGTGAATTCTTCAAATTTAACGGTGACCCCTCCCATCGGCTACATTGCTAATGCGGTCTCGGTCAGTGACTCAGTGTAGCTGAGATCTCCAGAGCGTGCATATGAGTATAAATCTGTGGTTGATATATTGTTAAACTAACGATTTTTGTTTGGGTTTTCCGTATTCGCGGCAAATTGGCTTCTGAAAGGAAAGGTATTTCTTATCCTTGAGCGACAAAATGAAAATCGAATTTTTGAAGAAATCCTCTTATCTGGATATTTTATTATTCTAGTTGATCCAGATAATTGGAGTTCTACTCTATTACAATTCTACGCCACATAGTAGAATTTGAAGGGAAGTGCATTGATTGTAGAAGAAAAATATTTTGGAATGTTGACAGACGGTCCACACGATAATCTGATGAACTCTCTTTCATTTCCTTTAATCGTGTCGCATTTTACCTTTCTTGGGCGCGTTCGCTTAAGGAGATTCCAGAAAGTCACGTGTCAGCACGACCCTATGGCAGCTGCAAATGCTAGCATTTGGAAAGTGATCGCACCCGTCAAACATTGCGCGCTGTTGATTGCAACCCACACAGAAAGAACAGGTTTGGATGTAAGATCCAAATTAAGAGGAAGGAAAGAATTCCTCCAACCCTTTGGATATGGCGCGAACTATAAGACGGGATGTCATGTCCAAAGGTTGGGATGACACGTCCAAAAGTTTGGAGAAATCCTTTCCTTCCTGTGAATCTGGACCTCACATCCAATCCTAGGTTACTCACTCCTATAGTGTTTATTAGTGAGTACTCCATATTCAGTGTAGGAACATCCTGCTGGGTTGTAAGTTTTCTAAAAATAGTTTTGGAAGGGATTTTGGACCAATTTTTACGTGTATGGGATGAAGTATTTAAGAAATCGGGATCAAGGCTTCTATGTATGAATCCTTGGGAATCAGTCAGGGATGAAGAAGGAGTTGACATGGGAATTAGGGGATGAGGATGGTTGGAAACGAACCTTGACATAATTAGACATCACAGGAGGTATCTGAATTCCGGTTGCCACGTCTCGACCCAGCATGATTTTCCTTCCCCCATTCCTCATTTTAGTCTCCTGGTAGCATCGTGTCACCTCAGCCCTGGCGCCCTTCCTCGCCGATGTCATTCACTTTCTCTGGCAACCTCTCTGCTTCCTCCGCCACCCCTCGTGATCCACCATCGGAATGGCTGCCAGGAAATGAACCGTCGCGTACAACGTGTGCAGGATGTACGATGAGACGAGAGAGTATCGTCACTCACGAGACCCTTCAGGTTTTTGCCTCCCGTGAAGGGTTTTCTCAATCTTCTTTCCAGAAAGAATGTTTGATTATTGCTGGGTGCGGATCTTCCGTGCAGCCTTCCCTTAAATACCGCAATTCTGTACGCGAACGTTGCAAAGACAGTATAAATTTATTATCAAAAAAAGCAGTACAAACTGCGTAGGACCACATGGAGGACAGTAAACTAATTTACTATCCGGAAGCAAGCAAGGGACCATCCCATCAATTCCGATCAAGGGTCCTAAGGCAGAGGCGGATTCAAAAATTTAAGCAAAAATTCCTTGATAAGAAAAAAAGTCAGCTACGAGTTATAATACTAATAGAATGTCTATATGTTTGTAATTTAACACAAAAAAATTATTTTACATGTACAAATTATTATCGAACTATAGATTATTCGAATATAGAGTTTACAAATCAAAAAGATTAAACATGTTACGTCGAATGAAAATGGGAGACGAGACCGGGGATCGAACCCGGGACCTTGAGCTTTGCGCGCTCATGCGCCTACCGACTGCGCCATCCCGCTCGCTACCCGTGCCCGTCTACCATTCTCATTCAACTTGTGAAACCCAAAGACCTCTGAGGTGGCCTCGTAGAGACTAAACTCCTCATCTGAGGCGACTCCCTTAGGAAGTACTTTATTTGGGTAGTATTTTCCATTTCAGGTTCACAAACATTTTCATTCGACGTAACATGTTTAATCTATTACCTGGCGGTGAGGTTCACCGCAATCTAAGAGATTTCTATGTTTGTGAACCAGAAATGGAAAATACTACCCAAATAAAGTACTTCCTAAGGGAGTCGCCTCAGATGAGGAGTTTAGTCTCTACGAGGCCACCTCAGAGGTCTTTGGGTTTCACAAGTTGAATGAGAATGGTACCCGGACACGGGTGGCGAGCGGGATGGCGCAGTCGGTAGGCGCATGAGCGCGCAAAGCTCAAGGTCCCGGGTTCGATCCCCGGTCTCGTCTCCCATTTTCATTCGTAACATGTTTAATCTATTACCTGGCGGTGAGGTTCACCGCAATCTAAGAGAAATAAAAAAGAATTGAAATAACACTAAATTCACGATTTATTGTTACAATAAACACGTCCCTAGACAAAGCCTAGAGAACCTGTGTAAGAAATCCGCCTCTACGAAGGAAAACCGGAGCAAAATCCGGACCAGGATGGGACTACAGAGTTAATGTACACAACCGTGCCAACGTTGAGTACATATAAAACTAAAGTAGTAAACATTAAGTAGTACTCATAAAACTAAAGACTCCGTAGAATAAAGAGGCATGCTATTTCACTTTCTATTCCAGCTCTCTAAGAGAATGTTGCTTAAGGAAATGAAATGGTGGCAGGTGCTCTCTGAAGGGAATTGACAACTCAAGAGCCTAATAGACTGGCGGGAACGTTTCGCAGAGACGATACTTAGCGGACGATTCAACAAATAACATGAAATATTCTCTCATAGCCGATACCGCGTTTTCAGTCAGTGCTGTAGAATATTGCAGGAACATATTGTAGAAGCATTGGTGCAGTAGGTAGCTTGTAACCGCAGTTCTGAAGAGATTCAATTTAATATTTTTTTTTCGTCTTTAGAGAGAGAATTATATAGAACGATTCCCGAATAATATGGTCCTTTTTGGCGAAGCGTGATGAACACTCTAGGGTGATGAATATTATTAATATTGCGAGTTCTGTGTTCGTGAACGAGACAGTTTCTCGTGAAGAAAGGTAGGCACTTCAGTAATTCGGTCTTAACAAACAACCGTTTCATAAATATAAATGCAGGGAAGTTTTAAAAATTTAATTCCTTAAATATAGGTTTACAAGAATTTTCGGGATGGTATTTACAAATTATCCGCGCAATCCTCTTTAAAAATCTTAAAGCTTCGATCCTCTGACAGGAATTACCGTAAATAGACTAAACGTTTGTAAAATATACGCAAAGGGAAGTAGGTGGACTAAGTAATTTAACTAACATTCGGAATGCTTAGTACAATTTGCTGAATTTGGAATTCAGATTATCTATGTAACAAATCCATTTGAGGTTGTCTTGAATGTGAAGACACACGAATTTAATTTTCGTAACAGTGAGGTAAGGATTTTGTGATGCTATTGTGAAATTACATATACAGTGTTTTGTCAGTGTTTACAATGAGAGGTTAGACAAAACTTTTTTAACGTTGACGTGTTTACATAGTAAATTAGTTTCGTCAGCGAAGAGAACAATTTTGCTGTCTGATGTGGATGACATTTCACATACAACAAAAAAAAGCATAGGGCCAAGAATTGAATCTTGGGAACTCCACAAGTGAGTGACTTTGTTTCTAAAAGGCAATGCTGAAGCACTTAAAGTTAGCCATTGGTGTGCAAGTCCACACTGCCGAAAGAATGTAATTTGGAAAGGAGAACTTCGTGATCGATGACATCTAATGCTTTGGATAAATAAAGAAAAATAATCTAAGTACTTCCTTCATGGGCAAGAGATGTAACATCGTTTAAGATCGAAAATATGGCGTTGGTAGTGGTAAAGAATTTCTGAAAACAGTTAATCGTCAGACAGAATGTTATTTTTGATACAAAATCTAGAAGACGTTTATAGAACAATTTTTCTAGGATTTTTGAGAATGTGGGTCGTAGATAAATTGGTCGATAATATCCAACACTTCTTTCTTTCCTTTCTTGTGTAAATGTACCACTCTAGCTCTCGTAAATATGTTAGAGAACATCTCTTCTG
Organism: Laupala kohalensis; assembly: GCA_002313205.1. Lineage (NCBI taxonomy): Eukaryota > Metazoa > Arthropoda > Insecta > Orthoptera > Trigonidiidae > Laupala > Laupala kohalensis. The sequence goes on from NNCF01129548.1 coordinate 546,023, forward strand.
ATGAAGAACAATTAAAGATATTTATGAGTGGATTTAATATAACGTGAGATGAAAACTTATCCATGAATTCGATTATATCATCTATCCCTGTTGAAAATTTATTTTTTAATGCACTGATGATTCTCATGATTTTACTAGCGTTAGTTTAGAAAGTGAGCATAGAATGGGGCACGTGAGTGGATGTATTTGGGGGACATTGATTTTGAGATGCTGAATTCGATATTTTACACACTTCTAAGAAATAATACTGAAACAATTGTGCGATGTCCTGTGGATTTGAAATAATTTTGCCATCGTTTAGTAGCGAAATGTTTTCTTCCCGATTTTCAGAAGGTGACGTGTACTTTTCAACAATATTCCGCATGGTTTTGGTCCGGATGTTCGATTTTATTCATTTTCCACATTTTTAGTATAAAAATAATTGCCTTATATTTACGGAAATAGTTGGGAAATTCATGCGGTTGGTTTTAGAGTTTTGAATGATAATAAATGACATTCACGCAAATAATTTGTAAATGTGGACAGAATTGTGTCGTTAAACTATCTAGAAAGCTTTTAAAGAATTTTAAGTGGTTTTAATTTATGTTTAATAAACTACTTGAGCAAGGTGATCGCTGTATTCCGCGTTAAACACTTCAGAGGAATACAAGAATTCATGTTGACATTAATCTGATCTTGCAATGTTTGAGATGAGCCGCAGTGGCGAGCGGGGTCGTTTTTGGTGGTTGTCAGGTGCAGATTACTTTTACTTTTTTTCAACTTTGGAATGTTTAATTTGGTTAAGTTGAGATTAAAAATAGTATTTGTAAAATCTCTCTCAAAAGAGAATATCCCATTCTTGAAGTTTTACGACGAATATTGTGAACCCTGTCATTTTCTGTATTTGTCGCTCATTAAAATTGTAAAAAGTTCTTATTTTGTGAGACAAGAAAGACAATCATCATTTAGTCAGACACATCAATATTTTATCCTAATACCTAAATCATATTTCAAGATCAAGTTCAGTAGTGATAGAATGCTTTTCCGAGGTCTCGGAAGAATAGCATTCAGTAGTGAAGTGTAAGTAGCTGATGGACTGAGGATATGTGGGAAGATTTTACTGAAGTCAACGTGAGGAATGATGAGGCAGCTCATGGTGGGAAACCGATAGATGGCAGGTGACACCAATGAAGTTACTGGTGAGTGGATGTGAAAATGCATTGCCATCGTCTTGCTGAGGCTTGGGAATCAGGAGATGAGGGTGGGAACTAGCTGAGCCATTCTCAACTGCTAGCAGGAATGAAACTTTCAGTGCTGATGAAGGAATTCCGATATGACGTTTTGCGGAATTGTTTCGGTTCAGTCTTGACGAGAGTTCAGGTGATAACGGTTATGTTTTGGTGTGCTTTCTGACTGATTGTTTTACACCATCAAAGAATCTACATCTACTTGAAGAGATATTGAGACGGAAACGTGTAAGAAAAATTTATTCAGTTTCGTGCTGAAGTTGGTATATATCGGATGAACGTTATTAGTCATTTGTTGGCGTCGAAATGTAATCAATGTTCGATTAGCACCTATGGAAAAACCTTGAACCGTGCAATACATCTGCGGTGCTGCGTGGGGTGATACTTCTCTCAATGGTAGAAACAGACTTCAAGAACCGCTGGCTTGACGTAGAACTCGAGCAGCGAGTTGTCTCGAGCTTCAGTCGACACCTATACAGCACCTATGCTTCCGACGTCCCTGGGAACGGCGCCTCTGAGTCTGAGAGCGTCGCATGTAACGAGGCCCGATACCGTGACTGAGCGAGTGAACATCAGACGGTCGGTACGGTCGAGTGGCAGGCGGCTACAACGGGGTGCGACGTGATGATTCAGTCTATGGGATGCACTCTTCGCCTGTCTGCCACTTACGCCTGTCTCTACGCTACACATCTAGTCTTGCTACCGTGATTAGAGATCGAGCTCGACCATTGCCCCGGCCACAACATTAGACTCCACTCACATGAGCTACTCGTCTCTTAATGGAGACCCTTCTCCTCATTATAGGATTACTCCGCTTCCACTTATTAGTCCTTGGCTGCGCAAACGCCCTTCTCACTCCAGCTCTATTTTCATATTGTATTACCGTGAGACGCGCGTACTTTTTGTTGTCCCATTTCCGTTCCCGCATTTGAGAGGAGTACCATCTTTCCCTTGCATCCCCGCATTCATCGCATTCTCCTTCAATTCCTCCATTTCTCCTTCGACCAACTCCCATTATTCTGTCCTTCCTGAAAATTCGACCCACCTCACCATTTGCCTTCCTCATTGTTGTCTAGGTTGAGCGAATTGAAATATTTCGAATATTAAACTTTTAAAAATAAAATAAAATAAAATTCTTATTGTCAAAAAAGCATATTGTTTTGATCTACCATTATACCTTTCAACTGATACCTAATTAATCAACTTTTAACGATTGTGCTTATAACACAATGATGAACTTTATTTGTTACTAAAGTAATATTTTCTGAAATGTAAGATTTTTTGTTCCGCGTCTTTCGAGAAGTAACGTTTTCAAACTGAGGAAAACCAGGAACCAATATTTTAAGGCTTATAAAACGTAATTGTTAGATTGTACGGTATCAAATTTTAGTCGCATAAAGTGGTGTATTATATAAAAGAAAGAATTCAGTTTAAATCCTTGTATGAAGAATTAAAACACAATTTTCTCATCAATGTTTATGTTATTTCTCTTGTAAGTTTTCTTTTTTTATTCAAACAAATACTTGATCAGAACATGAATGTTGTGTAGTTTATATAGTTATTTTTTAAGTGAGTATCTTCATAAATAAAAAATATTTAATTTACCGAAAATATTTGCGAACGCCAAAAATGACTCACCCTTCTCAACAAAATGAAATGAAATAAGACTGCAACACCCATTGGTTGATTTCATATGGATTGACTCAAACCTTATTTATTTGAACAGTTTTGGAGAGTTTGATAATATGTTTATTTATGAATTGGCATTTGATTGATAATAGGAGGTAATAGTTTCTTTTTATTTGTATGAAATGATAAATATGAATCCTGCGCTTGAAAAATGGTTGGACTCGGAAACTTATGAACTGTAGAAACATGATAATTTATTTAGTATATTTATATCAACCAGTAAGAAGTTATTTCTTTTTCCAGTGATTTCTCATTGCACTTTTCTCTCCCTTGTATTACATCATTAGATGCAATTCACAATCATTATAATGAATGATTATGATGCATTGTTAATTGTTAAGTACGATTATTTCATATGCAGCAAGTTAAAATCGCATTTGTATTTTGAATATAACTTTTGCTTCATATATGGAAGTATTTTCACCCTCTTGTTGTTTTCATGATTAATATTTTATGTATGCAAAATATTGCACTTACAAATTCATTTTTCAGAAAACTAATATTCAAAACATTATTTTATCTTAAATTTGCCATAGTACCTTAGATGCCTTGGCAACCCAACATATCTCTTTCCCAATTTCGTTCTTCCAAATCATATGGTTAGGTGTAAGAGCAGGTCTGATGGCCTGAACCTCGCCAATTAAGACTCGAAATAAAAATAAATCATGAATTATTCCTCGTGTATTTATTACCCTAAACTGTCTCGCTCTGCTGCGTTGATAACAACCGCTTCTTCTTTCATCAATGCCATCCAAGGAACTTTCGAAATATTATTTATGTCTGTAGAACGTTTGTCGGAAAGTTTGGTATTTTCGTGGACAAATCGACCCTGATCGCGAGTTGTAGTTCTGAGTCCCTCAGATCGTTTACATTCGTTTTAAAAGTGCCATTTTTAAGTGTCAGTGAATAATCGTTCAAGAAGTCTCATTGATACTTATTGACAATGTTTGTCATACTCAGTTGTCGAAACAACTGTAAATCAAACAATACAGGATAAGTTTATCATAGAAATAGAAAAAGGAAAGTGAAAAGCAGTTGACAATGTATTCGTCAAGAATACACACAATTCTAAATTAATTCTATTTTCATAATCTTTTTTTATAACGTAGCTAATATTCCTCACCAAGTTACATTAAAAACCTTCTTCATTGTTTCCGCTGGCCATTTGTGTATACTGTTGATTTGTTTCCGATTTCTGAAGGTTTTACGTTTACCACTGTTGAAAAATCAAATTTCTTTTCCATAGAGGAGTATGAGTATAAAATATTTCCACATCAATTAATTTCTTCATGAATTCATTGTTTGCTATCACTTTCCTCTTTCAAATTTTGTTCAAATTTGTAGGAATAATTTTTTTTTTTAATTTAATTTTAATTGTTTAAAGAAATATTTCCTTTCAAAACACACGTGTACTCCCCATTTCCGCTAGTATCAAACTAATAGATTCATAAGAAATCGTAAAAAGTGTCATTATAAAGTAACGCATTTTATTTGCTAGTTCCTAATTATTCGTTTATCTAAGAATATACCGAGTGCTCTTATTTTAATTTGTCAGCTAATATCCATCGTATCTTCGATTTGTATCCATATTCGCAGTTAAATGGAATATACATGGTCGTTGAAATTTATGTATGAATATTTTAATTCTAGATATTGCTTCCCACTTTCATTCGATATTGAAAACATTTGGAACGTTCAAAATGCATTTTGACGTATGTAGCTGGTTAAAAGAGTTGGAATTAGTCATTCAATTTTCAAGAAAGGTCTTCATGGAGGGAATTAAATTTGTTTTTAAACACTCACTGGTTTCGGGGGTTCTTTCCTATTGGTTTGTGTTGGTTAGCAGACCCCGATGCTTCGCGGTGAAGTGGGATTCGTTTTCGGTTGGAGGCACGTAGCAGTGATGAATAGTATTAAAAATCTATTTTGTCCCAACCAAGTGACTAAGGCTATCTCAGGTACCTTTTTTTGCGAAAGAAAGAAGCTTCTTTCAAATGTAGCTTACAATGAACAATTCTATATGGGGAATTACGTTACCTCGATTTTCCTGACAGTACAAGTACTCTTCCAATGTTCTTAAATTTCACCGTATATTTTATTTTCTATGAGGTTCTTTGAGTAAAAATGTTGAGATAAAAATGCTCGTATGGACTACGAATGTTTTATTGAAGTAAATAATTTCAAGGGTAATATAGTTGACTAACAGTATTATTCTCTCAATTGATAAATGACATATGGGTGTAGCTTATAAATACCATTGCAATTAGTTTGACGGATTTATCAGCCAATTGAAAATATCAATGCGAGGTTATTTCTAGTGATACTTCATTCGTTTTTTCTAATACATCTGGCATTTCTTTTCCAGCAAAAGACTGCATAATGAATCTGAGATACTATGCATTCCTGATTTCTGTGTATACCCTTCTCGCGATTGGTGAATGTTTTACCGCATACGTAACTACAGTATAATATGCTGGTGGAATCCATATACAGCCTCGTTTATTGAATCCAGGAGCGAGATTACGGCTGCGCGCGTTCGCTGCGTTTGCACGGTATCATGTTTTATTGATGAGCCTCCTCTGTGCTCGTACGAGGCTCCACTGAATCTCGTGATTACCTGATGCGTAAGCTTATAAACTGTAGAGCTAGCGTTGATCCGGCTCCCGCGACGGAAAAAGCTCGCGTAAATTTGCGATTCCGCGCACCGACTGTCTCTTGACGAATCGGCTTCTCTGAAAGCTAAAGCGCAAGTATTCCTTCTTGTATGATACGACTATCCCGGAGCCAATTAAAAAAGTATGGATTAACGTAGACATGCTCGTCATCGGCTGCGGAAATATTCCATTAGGTTGAGATGTTCTGTCGTAGTGCCCCACGTAACTGTTCGCTGCGCGGGGTTGCGAGCAAGACGGTCGGTCAACAGTTAACGGCGCGGCGGCGCGTTTGAGGTCAGGCGCACCTCCATGTCTCCTGCAACGCCTGCGTGACTTTGTGGTCGCTCAAGTGCTCGCTGTAGATCGAGGGGCTGGTGCAGCAACGGTGTTGGACCCATAGTAGTTGCCGTCGCTTTGCTTCTACTTCTGCCACGCATCGACACGGCGTGTCCCCTATGCCCGCGCGTCGTTCTCCCACGCGTTTCCATATTTCCGGTGTGATAAGTGCTGCCGTTGCTTTCACTCCTTCATCAACATCCTCTTCGTATCCTCTGGCTCACGCCCTTTCCTACCTCTACCTCCCCTCTCCCTCACTCTTTCTGACGGGTTTCGGATGCGGTGCTTGAGAGAGGCAGAGCGTCGAGACCGGTTGCTAGGTTCGTGGAAACTTCGCCTCTGCGTTCGGGCGGCAGACGCGCCAAATCAGCCGCCGGAACGAGAGTGTTCCCTTTCGTCTCCCGCTTTTCTCCCACTCTTCAGGCCTTACCGCCTCCATCTCTTTCAAACTCACTTTCTCTGCTTCTTAGGAACCACCTACTTCCAAAAGATTCATTCAACTCCTCCTTCAACCTAATTTGAAACTCCTCACTTTTTTTCTGTCGGCCGATGACGAATCCCCGCCTTTCGGCAACATACCCTCATTCTACGTCCTCGGAACTGACACCCATCGTAAGACCTGTCGCTAATCGCATCGACCGCACCCCTCCCCACCCTCTTGTGTATCCTTATTCCCCATTGCAAGCCTTTTTCCTAGCGGAGTATCTTCTTCTCCTCTATCATCCATCGCGACCGCTGTCCCCGCCGTTTCTGCCCNTGTAGCTACGGGGTTATTTGTATTACAAAAGGGTTCCCGGCCCGAGAGGAAATAGAAAACGAGTCACATTCCAAGTTATCGACACGTGTGCGGTGGGTGTGGCACGGAGCCGCTTATACGGCTGCTGCTATATTCTTAACATTTCTTATTCAGTTTTTGATACTTACTTGACACAAATCCTTCTTTGCTTTCTGCATGTACAACTACTACACTTCTACTTTCTGGGGTTCGCTTAAGCATTGCTTTGGTGTCACCTGGTTTACACCAAGACTTTGAGGGTGGCTTTCCTATTAATATCACACATGAATAATTCATTACTTAAATAGGACAGTTACAAGTTACGTTACATTGTTAATTTAGTACCTTAAATAATTAAGTGCTATTCGTAATGCTGTTAACAGTAGCCTTACCATTCATATAAATCCAGGTTTCATCTAAAAATACAACAGGCAAAGGGCATTCACTTCTCATGCTCTTGACATTCTGAGGGTGACATCATTACTCTCTTTTAGGTGGCAAAACTTATCACCTTTTTTTCACCTAAAGCCTAGACTTCCAATAACTTTTCTCATTGAAGAGAGAGACCCTTCGAACAAGAAAACTTCAGAATTTTCCCTAACATTCTGCCACACTTCCTTCACAAATACTGGGTACCCTAAATCAACACTGGATTACTTATTTTTGAAAGAGTTATTTCTGAGACAATCAACAATACAACTAGTTATGAATGATTATTAACTTATTGTTAGATACAATTTAGATTATTAGCATACAAATAACAGGTCGTCATACCTCTGCGAAGATTATCATAAATATAACGCGATATGGCTTTCTGTGAAAAATTGTCAATGTCCGTAACAGGATAGCCTCGCTTTCTTTTCTTAGCAAGAGTAACAAATTTTTCTCCTTTTTTTCCCTCTTTTCACAATCTTCTGAACTGTATCTTCTGCCTAGCTGGAAGTTGAAACTTAGCTCTGTTATTAAACTGAACTAAAAGTGTTCATTATTGGTTAACCTAAATGCACATATTTGTATACCATAGTAATTTTAATTGATAATTATGATTTCATGTTAATTGTAAGTTAATGCAGAGAAATACTTACACCTGGTAATTGGGCAATTCTCACCAAAACTTCAGTTTCGCTTCCAGTATCAAATATACTTCTTTCACGAGGGTCATTCTTTATGAAGGAGTACATATGGAAAACACACTTCTGCAATGAACTCTGAGCTGCAGGGATCGTTTCCCGTTTCTCGGCCATGGTTGACAAAATAAACATGCACGCACGCGCACACACGAGCTCGAGAAATTATTTAACGAGAACGACACACCTCATGAAACCATACACAAAACGCGTATGCACGAAGGTTAAAATCTTCGTTTGGTAGCACTATAATATTCCTGACGGGCGTACCAAGGTTATGGAAACAACAAAGAAACTACCGTAAAATGAATTTCATTGAAAGTAGTTTAAAAATTAAGATTTCTTGGATAATTTACGCGGTGTATTTTATAAATGGGAATTGTAATTTTGTGTTACTCTACACAGGATAAAAAAGAAAATTTTAAGAACATGTTCTCTTATAGTTATTTTGTCAAGTTGGTGGTAGTGGATACAACGTATAAGTTGAAAATATCACTTGTCGAGTAATATACGACCTACGGGGAATCAATTGTGTAGGTTGTCAGTTCTCCCAAATTTGGTATCTTTTCGGAAAGCAGCTAGACTTTACTACCCGCCGCCATGTTTCCGCTTTGCGCGATCTGCTGTTATGCGGAACGGAGACTAATTATCATCTCATGGTTCTCAAAAATTGTTTTAAAAAAACCAACAAAATGAACTGGGAATATTTGCATAAGTTAGGTAACAATCATGTGGCTCCGAGATGTTTCTAACTGAATCGGATATTAACATGAAAGTCTGTTAGCGAAGATAATTTTTTAAAGTATTTTTTCATTGGTTTCAGAAGATTGAGTAAATTTTACAGATTATTTCTTTGTTTTTCACCACACTTTCCTGGATTACCGCAGATTATATAAGCTTTATTTTTCTGTGAACCTGAGATACAATATGAAATATTTTGGAAACGAAAAAAAATTTGGAATCAACAAAAAACAACAAATGGAGACGCCGAGTCAGGAAGACAGGATCGAAGTGACTGGGAACAGACTGATTCATGGCCATGGGACGTGAGGGGGTTATGTGGAATACGTCTGGATACGTTTTGGTCAGAGACGAATGGAACTCACTTCAGTCAGTTTGCTCCTAAGGTCGGTATTACACCGTCATATTTCTATGTCATATGAATATTATCAAAGAACTTAGATGAAACATATGTTCGTGTTATGCACAACCTTCGATTATAGTTGAGCTTTGATCATATACCTATGACATACGTTCTTGTCGATAAGTACATATGTCATACATTTGATCATATATCATTGATAATAGACATATGACCGTGTAATACCGGTTTAAGGATAAGATAGGTTAGGAACTCCAATTTGTCAGACGAATTTCACAATACGACTGCTAAAATGAAATAAGCGGGAGATGTATTCTTTAATTTTTACATGAGCATAAACCGACTGGATATTTTTTCTTCATTTTCTTGCTTCTTTACCCCTGTTCCTCGACCTCTTGGCCACTACCAGGGAAACCGACTGGATTATATATATTATAATCCAGTACATCTTAATAATAATAATAATAATAATAAATTTATTGTCAAAAAACAGTACAGACTGCGTATGACCACGTGGAGGACAATAAACTAATTTACTCTCCGGAAGCAAGCAAGGGACCATCCCATCAATTCCGATCAAGGGCCCTAAGGCAGAGGCGGATTCAAAAATTTCAGCAAAAGTTCAAATTATATTACGTACGTACTTGCTAAAATTGTTCAAGTTTTGGAATAGTAAACCTTCGCTCTTCACAAGTCTGTTACCCCGTTGAACCATCAAGCGTGCAAAACTCATTTTTACCTTTCAACTCATTTTCGCCTAAAATTGCGTGTATTTTAAAGTTAGATCATCGTAATTGCGTGGACAATCTGACGAGTTACTTCTTTCTGTATATAACTGATATTACTCAAATTTTGTATTCTGTGAAAGTTACAAGATCCCAATATCTTCCAGTAACATTTCTGAACTCTAAAATCTTATATCTCCACATTGGATATTTCCATTTGTATGTTATGCTTGAGGCATCACGTGAACGTATTTTTCGAACCACTACTTGCACGTTACAAAAAATAACCCGAATTTTCGGGATGCTTTTGAAAGTTTCGTATTCTCGTGAAAGCGGGCCTCTCATCTTCATGACGAGAGCTTCAACTCCGTTCCGCGGGAGCCTGTACAAACAGAGAGCAGTAAGTAGATGAACTTGGCCCCCTCTCCCCAGCTCTGAACGCGGCGCGGCCCCAGCCATCCCGCTTCCGTACCGCCACGTGCTTTGAGTTAAAAGCGCTGGGTGCGCGCGCGTGTGCTGCCGTAGCACACTTTCTTCTTGGCTTCCCGACGCGTATATTTTTAGCCGGCAGAGTGGAGTAGTCGGAAATAACCGGGCCGCTTCGTCATTTCAAGGGCCGATATCGTCTGCCGCAACTCTGCGCAAGGGCAGTTGTGAAGGCGGGGGCGCGAGTCGCGCGACTGTCAAGGTCATCCGCATGTGCGTGCTAGTACACGTAGAGGGGGGCGTAGATCGTTTCGCGAGGTCTGCATCATGCAGCGTGCTCCGAGTAGAGGACGCGATTTCGTTGAGTAGTTCGTTGTGTTTTTATATTCTGATGAGCAAGTTTAGAAGAAAGCTATTCCGAGTTTATTTGTTTGATCCACTCTGATTGTGCCGTTGTATGAATAGTTTCAGTATTTCCCAGTATTGAGTGTTCAGCGGAGAACATTTTATAGAATCCCCAAATTATATTAGTCAAGTATCATGCTCGTATTATTTGCGTTTTAATTTCCTTTTTTGTTCATGATTAACGGAAAATCGGATTAATTATACATCTTCAGTTAATTAATCAGAACAGAACCTTACACGAGTGATCTAGGATCATATTACAGGAAAATAATTTAATCGTTTGTGTGGTGTATATTCGACATAATCTCCGTTTTGTTTTGGGAATGCAACAGTAGGTTAAGATATTATATTCAATCATTACAGTGAATGTTTAGGTACATATTTATTCTAGACAGAAAAAACTAATAGTGCAAAATAATGTCGTAAACTATTCTTGACTTCGCTTATTAAAGACTCCAAAACAATTGTGCGAAAGAGACGTGCCAATGAAACAAAAAGTCTGTGCTCTATATGACTATTGCTTATCTTTCAAATGGATCATTACAGTAATAAGCTGATTGCTGTGCCGCAGTTGGATTAACTGGTCACACTTCATTCCCTTTATCAGTCTTTCGAGGAATTCATTGATATCGTTGTAACGTTAATAGTACATTACCGACACGGAAGTCGCGCTTTAATAACCTAGTTTCAAAATGTATCTGATTAACAAAAAAATGTAACGGGATTGGAAACTCCAGTTCATCGGGATCTTTCAAGTTAATTCGTGTTAATCAAGTTAATATATTGTCAAGTTAATCGCCAACGAAAATAACAGTGTGGTTTATTTTACCGCATAAAATTCCTTAGCCACTCGTGAAAATTTTTCTCATTGTTAATAAAAAAATTTATTATAAAAATAAATATTATGTTCATTTGATTAATAGTTGAACAGTTATTAATCCCTTTATGCAATTAAATTTATTTTTCACCAACTATTTTTTCATTTTTATTTGCGATGTGATTGATATAATCATTTTATTTATCCCTGACTATTACGTTCTGTGACAATTTTTTATTAATTCAGACATATGTTTCCCTTCGTGTTGCGACGCGCACTTTTCGTGAAGGAAAGAAAAAAATTCGCCTCTTAAATTCAAGCACAGTATTTTATGTTTAAGTCAGTTACTCTACCTATCATTAATGAACAAAGAAATATCTTCTAGAATACAGAATACTAAAAAGATATTTTACATATGGAATTGATGCGTGTTATGACTGTGGAACAATTTTTTCATTTCCTGTGTGTGAATTCTTACTACATCTCGCGAATTTAATATTTTAACAAGATTATGAATTCATGTTTTCGCTTTAATCTGTAAAATACCTCGTGCGCAATAAGAGCATGGGATAAAAAATTACGAAAGGAAACGTATTTTTATTATTAATGCAGGATCTCGCACTGTGAAAATTCTTCATAAGTAACGACGAAGAGCGTCTGAAACATATCACTTCTCGTCTGAAATGAAATAACTTGAGGAAAGATTATGGGCTTGGTATGCAAACCAAGACCCGAAGCCGCGATTGTTCTACCTGGGCAGACTCGAATGGAGAAACTATTTTGACCGCGAGAAAAGGTTTGAAAAAGGTCTACTAATCCCTAGGTACGAATTGAGAAACTTCCTTGTTTACCTTAACAAACTTAATATTGGAAATTACCGACCAATATCTCTACTACCCACTTTCTCAAAAATCCTAGAAAAATTATTCTATAAGCGTCTTCTAGATTTTTTATCAAAAAATAACATTCTCTCTGATGATCAACACGGTTTTAGGAAATC
>NNCF01129548.1:558363-607716 GCA_002313205.1 Laupala kohalensis
GTCATCGGTCACGGAATTCTCCTTTCAAAATTGCATTATTTAGGCATTCGTGGACTTCCACATCAATGGTTAACTTCTTATTTAAAGGGTAGATATCAACAGGTAGAAATATCCTATACAAAAAATAAAATACTTGAGCGTTGTCTTTCAGAAACAAAGCCACTTATTGCGGAGTACCCCAAGGTTCAATTCTCGGCCCTATACTGTTTTTTATTGTATGTGAACGACATGTCATCATCCACATCAGATTGCAAAATGGTTCTTTTTGCTGATGACACTAATTTACTATGTAAACACGCCAATGCTCAAAAAGTTTTGTCTAACCTTTCGACTTGGTTCCATGCAAATCGTCTCATTGTAAACACTGACAAAACAGTGTCTATGTCATTTCACAATAGTATCACAAAATCTTTACCCCAGGTTTCTCTTTCTTTAAACGGAACACAATTAAAAACTGTTACAAATACAAAATTCTTAGGTCTCCATATTCAAGACAACCTCAAATGGAATTGTCACATTGACAATCTTAATTCCCAATTAAGCAAATTGTGTTACGCATTCCGAATCTTAGTTAACGCAGTTAGTCCACGTATTTCCCGTTGCGTATATTTTGCAAACGTTTACTCCCATTTACGTTACGGCATTACCTTCTGGGGTAATTCCGGTCAGAGTATTCAAACTTTCAGAATTCAGAAGAGGATAGTTCGGATAATTTGTAAATCTCACCCCCGAAACTCTTGTAAACCTTTATTCAAGGAATTAAATATATTAACACTTCCCTGCATTTATATTTATGAAACAGTCGTGTTTGTTAAGTCCGAATTACTGAAGTGCCACCCTTGCTTTATACGAAACAGTCTCGTTCACGAACACTATACACGCAATAGTAGTAATATTCATCGCCCTAGAGTGTCAACCACTCTTTGCCAAAAGGGACCATACCATTCGGGAATCGTTCTATATAATTCCCTGCCCAAGAATATAAAAGATATTATGAAATTGAATATCTTCAAATCCGCGGTTAAAAACTACCTCCTGCACCAGTGCTTCTACACTGTAAAAGAATTTATTGATTTTAACAAAAGTTAAATTCGTCTTGTACTTTATCACGCCATTGCTGTAGTACTTTTTTACAACTTTTAAAATATTTTAAAAACTATTTTCTTGCACGATTGTGTTGTCTTGTGGCTCATATTAATTTAGTTTTATGTGTACTCAACTTTGGCACGGTTGTGTACATAAATTCTGTAGCCCCATCCTGGCCCGGGTTTTTCTCCGTTTTTCCTTCTGGTAGAGGCGGATTTATCATACAGGTTCTCTAGGCTTTGTCTAGGGGCGTGTTTATTGTAACAATAAATCGTGAATTTAGTGTTATTTCAATTCTTATNTTTCCTTCTGGTAGAGGCGGATTTATCATACAGGTTCTCTAGGCTTTGTCTAGGGGCGTGTTTATTGTAACAATAAATCGTGAATTTAGTGTTATTTCAATTATTATGATTTTTAAACACTGTACTCAAAATAATCTATAGTTCGATTATAACTTGTACATGTAATTTTTTTGCTTAAAATTACAAACATATTGACATTCTATTAGTATTATAACTCGCAGCCAACTTTTTATCTTATCTAGGAACTTTTGCTGAAATTTTTGAATCCGCCTCTGCCTTAGGGCCCTTGATCGGTATTGATGGGATGGTCCCTTGCTTGCTTCCGGAGAGTAAATTAGTTTTTTTTCCTCCACGTGGTCATACGCAGTTTGTACTGTTTTTTGACAATAAATTTATATATTTATTTACCTGAGGGCCGACTCCGGAAATTCCAAATCCGCATTACTTATACCCTGCCACCCGCTCGAGGGCTGCTATGAATGGGGTGCCAGTTGTCATGATTACTAATGTCTCTCATTGTGCGGCTAAAATATTCGAGTATAGTTTAAAGAAATTTCAATATTGATAGGTTTTAGTTGTGATAATTTAATGCTAGTGTTCAACATGGGTGAAACGTTTATTTATACGATGTTCAGTAAAAGGGAAATTTAAATTTAGTGCACGAAAACTTAAAGTATAAATTCTACCCTCGCGTCTTTTCTTTCAAAGAACTTGGCTGCATATGTACTAGAAACTCTTGAATAGCGTAGATTTTTACCATTAGAGAGATAATTTTTCTCGTTCGGAGGGCACCCACAACCAGGAACCAATGCCTGAGATATAACGCGCAAACATGTGTCGAATGCTATCAAGAGGAAAGCAAGAGAAGAACTTGAAGCCAGGCCAACGAAGTTGATCCACAGGGAACTAGAAAACCAACCAAATGCGGTGAACACCTTGAGAACCTAGGATTTTAAATACATCAGAAACAATATTATTCATACTAGATTGAATACCTTGACTAAACTTCAAATTATTTTTTCTGTATTTGGTGCATTATTTCTAGTACACACAAAGGCTGATTCGTATTTGAGAATTATCATATAACGTTCTAATATTATTTATATTAGACACATACCTATTGAATATACACATTTAATGAAATACCTTATTATTTTTATTATTTCATATTTTTATAAGGATGAGTAGAACTATCATAGCACCGCGAATCATGTCAAACGCGCTAAAGAGAAAAACAATTAATTATTTTTATGTTGATTAATATATATTTATTGAATATATTATAAAATTGTTTCCCTTATTCTAAATATATTCCAGTGAATGGTGTCAATCTTATTGAGTAGCCGAAAATTCTTTTCGATTTTCTGGCGGCCGAGAGTCAGCCTCTTTATAAAATGTAAATAATAATAATAATAACAATAAAAAAGTAGTCCATTTTATTAACTGGCGACGACCACCAGGCATTTTATAAAGAAACTAAAAATCTAGAATGAATGTTTTATACGTTGTCCGTCGGCTCTTTATAAAACGCCTAGGCTCTATACAGGAAGCTGATTTTAGTATCGGGCTGCAACAAATACATCAAAATACCAAGTGTTAAAAAAGTGACAACTGGAAGCTCTCAAGAAATGTTCGTGATATTCGACTTAGGGAGTGGATAAAATGACTACCTGCGCGGTTATGAAGGGTTCCTATTGTCCCAAATGGACAGGTAAAGGAGTTTCTCAAATCGTGTCTTGCTCCAAGGGTAAAATTTAAGAAGTTTCTCAATTCGTGCCTTTCGACAACCAGTGGCAAGTAAAAGTTTCTCAAATCGTGCCAGCCCGTTCTACCTACTTGACTATTTGAGTCGTTCCTGGATCCAAATCGACGTATGATAATACCTATAAATGATCAGCTCTCCCCCTTGGGGTGAGTCGTTTCAGACTTTCCTAGAGGTCCTCGCAGTCGCATTTTCTTCACGGGGGAGGAGGAGGAAACACACATAGTTAACAGTTTGTAAATATAGGATAACGTAGAGACCAAAATTATTTAAAATACGAAATAGATAGTTGAGTTGCTAGGTTACAAAGAAAGCCAACAAATCTCCCACATTTATGCTGGCAGCAGAAGCGGATTGCAAAGTGGAATAGCAATGATGCATGGGAGAGGTAACGATGGGTTCTTTGTTATTCGTGTTTCCTTTCTCAACTCATTCTCCAATCTGAGTGAAGTCTTTGAAGAGAATGTTGGAACACCCGTGTATCTGGAGGTTGCAAATCCGTTCACTTTCGAGTGCGGTCTTCCCCTGTCGATGTGTCGCGTTGTGGTATAACGCGTGGTCTCGAGGCGCGCGAGTCAACGCAAACAAGGGCTGTCGGCCGGTGTGGTTTGGTTGACGGGCGCCGGTGTTGGCGGCCTGTTGATGTTCCATGGACTGAGGTAGCAACCATTTGAAGCCTCGCGTCATTGATGAATAATAAACGGCAGTGCTGCCAGCGGTGAATGAAATCGCGGAAATATCCCGGATGATTTTCGATCGGGATTGAGTTCGGGGGATTGCTAAGTCGCCCGTGGGACTCAAAGCCTAGGATGAATTAAAAATGTTTTACAATCTCATTTTTTATGAATGAAGTAAGGGATATAGGTCTTGAACGATTATGAGAGATTTCGGAAGCATTTCATTATATTTTATATTTCTATGAATATTTTTAGATTTCTATGTCACTTCACGAAGTATGACATTCTCTCCTATTGGTGAAAAAGAATGGTTTTACTTCACAATTGATATCAGTGAAATATTACAATATATTTCTTTAATATCACAATTGTCCTTAACACAATTATTGAAAATTATTGTTATCTTGGACTACTTGGTTATATTTTACCCTGAACTAATGCATATTTACTTGTTATATTGATTTTTAGAGGGATATTAGTAAATAACGAAGAAAGAGTATACTGAACTTCGTTGTCCATTGCCTTCCATCGAAACAAATAGTGATTCAAATAAAAAGTTATATAGTTTTCCTCCGCAAAATTCTTTCCTGTCATCTCTTGTTTCATTTCCAGTTGAAGTTGTACTCCAAAAAATGTAAAAGTTCTTCAATGTTTAAACATGATTATCATACAGATCAAACATAGAGAAAATTATGGAACGGGTTTCAGAGTTCAAACACTTATTTATATTATCAACTTTTGCGACCTTTAATAATATAATTGACAGACATAAACAGCATAACTTACGTATGTGTCTAGCCTCATGCAAATACCATAGAATTTCGTGTATGTTTAATTTTCAGCATTCATTTCTCTTTTATATAAGAATAACTCCATGTGTATGACTGAATACACCGAGAACCCCTGCTTATCGGTTTCACGTCGCACATCCAATAAAAATGTATTCTAATAACGGCTTAGGTTAACGCATTCTATAGAAATAATACGTGCCATGTTACGTCAACTTTCACTTTGCTTTCGTGATAAGTTCCTGGGAGAACTCTCCTCTTTTCAAAATTCTATGAATTTCCTTTCCCGTCCGCGCCACCATTCCAATCGGAGTTCCTGTGCTGGCTCGTGTCTTCTGGATATTTCATGAGCATTGCACATATGTCAGCACGTTCCCATCCAGTGCGTTGGAAACCGCTGACCGTGTGGGACAGAAATACCTCGTTTCGATTTTTTTTTTCGTCAATGCGCCGATTATTTGATTCGCTCGGCGGTGTGTTTGTCTCCGAAATGTGTTTGCCCGATCTGAACTGTCGGGTGCTAAGTTTTGTAAACAGATCGATCTGCGGTGCGTCGTTTGGTGATTTTTTTGTATTGATTCATCGCTGAGATGAGATTAAATTGATGGAATGTTTCAAGGTTTAGAAGGGGACTTGTGCAGTTCGGAAGAGGGGAGAAATGCAGGGCCTCGCATGTTTCGAGTGGAATGTTGGACGCAGAAGCCGGAGATGTGCGAGCGTTTTCTATTGTTAGCTTTCCAGAGGTTGGGGAGATGCGGGACTGAGATGACAATACTCGTCTGCAAAATGAGGAACAGGAGATGCCGTGCATTTGTCAAAGACTGAGTAACTACCCATGGGGATAAACGTTTACCATTACCATTAGGAAGAACTAATGACAAGTCAGTGGTTGGTAGCATTGTAGCGCTCAGGATATCTACGAAAAATGTTTATAAAAATGTCACTGCATTAATGAAAATGGTGGTTTTGAATAAACTTACGAAATTACTTAACTATGACACGGTCAATAATGTGTATGTGTCGAATCAAATTATTATAGGAACGATGTATGTGTGATGGAGGAAATAGAAATACACAGTTTCGGAGACAATTTCTCGAATTTGTTTAACGTAGCGTTATGACACGATTGAATATAAATATGGGAGTTAAGAGTCGGTGACCTATTGAGTGTTCTTATGCCTTTCATTTAATTTGTGACGTAGTTGAAGTCATATTTTTATTGTTATCGAAGTGAAATGAACATGAAGGTCCAATTAACTTAATGAGTTAATTTAATTTTTAATAATTGAATGTTACATAATCCCACTAATATATCAGTGCTTTATGTAAGTACAATTTAGATTTTGTGAATTCGTTTTACCCTAGTTTCCTATCAGATTATAGTGACGTGCAAACAGTGTGTTCTATTAACCTCTAGTTATTCTTTTGCTGGTCTGGACCTTCATTTTTGTTATTTTCAGTTTCTTCTAGATGAAAGATATACTTTCTGTCCTCCTCTTCAATTACAATGCAGAGCCAAGAACACGAAAATTTCTTATTCGTTATCCTCCCATTTTGTGCATTCTTTCAATTTTTATGGACTTTATTACATTAACTAGGAAGTGGGCTTGTAATGTTCTAATGCACTTCTAACACCAGTAATGAATTTCGTTTCACTTGAGGAATCTTCAGGAAGTTTTTATATCCTTGTTGTTGGCACAATCTTTGCAGGGTGGAATACGAGTACATCATAATGTAACCTTACTTGAAAAATGAACGTCGATATGTCTTTTAGCTAGATAGTATAGCTAGATAACTCTAAATTCTACTTTTATTTTCAGACGCAACACAAAACTTCCTCTCCGGTACATTTCAGTTTGTGTGATGAAAAAGAATTTGGTGTCAGTGGTAAGAGGGATGGAAAGTTGGCGATGGTGACAGAGACGAGGGGGAGAGAGATGATGTTCCGAGGTGATTCTTTCCTTCCCACGTGAGCCTCCTCTTCTTGCATACAAATGACTGAATTAAATGAGGATCGGCGTGACTTGCTAGCCACTTAGTTTCCACAACCCTCCTCGCATTTCCTCCCCCGTTCTTCCCTCCGCAAAAGATGGTCCTGAAAGAAAGGTTAAAGTCGTAGTTTGAAAGAACATCCCACGTGTGAGAATCTTTTGAGTCTGCTTCCTACTGTTATCATTTTTGTGCGCGCTCGTTCCCGTTTTTTCTCGGTCGTTCAGAAGGTCGAGCGGGTGTTTACGCGGGACAGAGACTGAACCGAGACTTGCGGGGAGGGTAGCGGAGGAAGGCGCGGGGTCAAGCTTGGCTGGCGCTATTCAGGCGCCGTGGACCGCGCCGCCTGTACCTGCGGTCTCGAGCATCCGGTGCCCGGAGGCTCGCGCAAATGACGGCGTGTGGGAGAGGAGGCTCGTGGGGTGTGACGGGGTTTCGGCTGGACTACCACCCGACCAGGATGTTACTTAATGCAGCATGCGCGTGTGTGATCGCGTATCCGTGGCGTGGCCTGTCTACGAGGATGTTGGGTAACGTTCATAGTGGACGTCCGTGACGAGCCCCGCGGCGGGAGCTCTCACTACTGTCGCTGCTGTTCGTCGGAGTCTTTAGATTTCGCATCTGCAATATGTACGTCTCACTCTCGTTTAATATGTGTAATTGCCATCGTGGATCGAGGGTTTTCAGTTCTTTCACGTAGAGGGATTCAACACGTTCTTCTTCTGCCGAAACGGGTATTTAATATTTTTGATTGAGGAATTGTGTCTGCGTGCTACTCATTAATATTATTTAGTAATTAAATCTTCCGTCGCCTAAACTTTTGAGATGGCATCTGTCTCATGTATTCCGGAAATGTGTTCTCTTAATTATTTTCCAGTGTCTCGCAGTACTGCATTTGGAATTATTGAGATTTGCACGATTTTCTGGGTAAAGACATCCTGTATACGTCTTGGACTCTTAATATATGCAATTGCTTCATTGAGTATCTTGAACCACGATAAGTGAATTGGCATATCTATTCAGAATTTGACTGAAGGTACATGTATCACTTAATATTTTGCGTATGATTTCAAGAGAATTAGTTAGTTCAGACTTTAAGAATTTTTTGATATTCTACGAAGATATTAAGTTCACAAGAATGTAATTGCAGTAGACCTATATGAACTACCAATCGTTAATAGTTCAATATATTTAGACGATTGTTTGGATATTTCCGTGACCGGCACCCAAATCTACAATTTGATGGATCTTTATCCTGGGAACGCGAACGGAAATAACGCGTTTTTCGTGAAAAACCTATGCGAATAACATTAGTTCTTTGAGCGTAATGAATTGTTTGGAAGACTAAGGGAGGTGGGTAGTAGGACTATTCCTGTGGAGATATTAATTTTTAAACTACGTGAAATTGTATGAAACGGCCGGGAAGAGTCCACTTCATATCCCCGGATAAAGCTAGGGGAATTCAGCTTGTTGTTATTCCAATTGTTAAAGCTATTAGAAATATTAATTATTCACGTATCTAAATAATTTCTCGAGATAATTTGGGTACTGTCTGTTTGGTGTATCGCCATTATTTGCCCTTTCCCCATGGGACTTAATCATACCCGATTCCATGAAATGTATAAAGCAAAAATAATCATGGAAAAAACTCGCTTTTATGGCTATCAGGGTCGCAAATGATGTGGGGCTTCAAAGTTTGAGAATTTCAGGTGTCGTGTTTTCAGGGGGGGGTGACAAATTTTGTGTATTGTTAAGTTTTCTTACATTTTTTATAACAGAACTTGATGATCATGGGTTTTGTGTCCGGACAGCTCTTAACGTCATATTTTTCCCAATATGCCTAACTTTCCATCTCGCTGAAATTGAGTCGTTCTTTTCGAAAATTTCCTTTAAATTATTTCCGTATTACGATCTGCTTTTGAGATATATCCGAAAAGCACATGATTGATGTTATTTTTGGGGTATAAAGGAATTATGAAACTCAAGGGATCAGTGAACAATACCATTTATAGTATTACGGGAAAGTAGAGGGAGTCACTCTACATTTTCTGACGTTTCCACTTAGATAAAAAAAATCAACTTCCCGTTGGAAAGAGAAGGTAGAAGAGTATTGACGAGGAATTAGATAGAAAAAATGAAAGTGCTTCCCGTGAGAATAAAGAATCCTGAGATTATGATTCTGTAACTGTTGTAGTTTTAGGAATAAATACAAAATGAAACTGGGATGGAAGTTGGTAGAAGAAATTGAAATGGTTGGGGGCTGAACTGGAGAGATTGCTGATGGTTGGAGGAAAAATTACATTAAAACTGGGTGAGTATCTAATCGTCCGAAGAAGAAGAAAGAGAAATCGCGAACAATCAAGAGGGAAGGATAGACGAGACGTGAGTAGTTGCGATGACGCCAGCGCTGCTCCGGGAGAATCCTCACGCGGAATGGCGCGTCGCTTGCGCCATTGGTGCGCTGCTCAATCGCATTGCATACAGCCTTTGTTGTCTCCCGCGGCGGAGTTCCTGTTGTTTTGAACCCAGAAACGTGAGCAAAGCTATGTGATCCAAGATTTACTGTACGTCAGGTTATCACGAGCTTGCCATAAATGACTGTTGGTATTTATTGTCATATTATTTTCCCGATGTTACCGTTGAAAAATAAATTTACTTCTGCATCCCCAGGACATCTCCTACGATTATCTTGTGTCCATGTCGCTCAATGAGGAATGCTTTATTACATAACGCTTGTTTTCTTTATTGTAGAAACGTCTGTAACAGCGCGTACTAGTGGATTGAAACCAGATTATACATGGTTCACGTGTCCAAGACATTTATATGTAATAATAGCATCCCGTTGGATAGCCCGTTTTGACAATCGCGTTTACCCTGACCTTTCGTGAGAACGCGCGAGATCGAAGGTAAATACGATCTTTCAAGGTGCTCCGTGAAGCGGAAATTATGGCGTTATTACCTAGACAACGTGTGAAAACAAACCTTTCACTTCTGAACATTCAGTACCTGTGGTT
This sequence comes from Laupala kohalensis, assembly GCA_002313205.1. Classification (NCBI taxonomy): domain Eukaryota; kingdom Metazoa; phylum Arthropoda; class Insecta; order Orthoptera; family Trigonidiidae; genus Laupala; species Laupala kohalensis. The sequence goes on from NNCF01129548.1 coordinate 567,982, forward strand.
ATACGAGAACTACTTAATGGGAAATGGCTTCCGGTTTCGTGACTAGACTAAATGATCCTGGAAGAAAATCATTTGCTCGAAGAATCTCATTTCAGTTGCTTGGTGACGTCGCAATCTTACCCACTCACTCGCTCCCTAGATTTCAGCCAAACAACTTCGCGCCTTTGGAGCAGCTAATCTTATTGGGATTCAAAATCGTTAACGTATCATGGTGGTCACTTGACTCGCAGCAGTGAAGGGGTGCTGGTGCAGAGCGAAAGTGAACCCGGGGATTCATGACGAATTCCAACCTTCATATTGGTTGCCGTGGAATGTTCCCTTGAACTCCGAAATGCCAGACGAGTTAAGGCGGCCATCCAAGAGGGTGGCAGCAGCCTTGTGATTGGAAATGGTCTGGATGGAAGGTGGAGGTGACGGGCTGACGATCCGATGGATGTGACTGGACAGACGTTGAGGAGTGAGGGTGCCAAGGCGCAGACGCCGAATAGGTCTGACCGCGAGCTAACGTCCGGCGTGTGTTACAATGTGGGCGGCGGCGTGGGAGCAGCCGCAGGGGGCGCAGGAAGCTGAGTGGAGCACGCAAGGGCGGAGAGGTGAAGGGTGGGTCGGTTCGTCTCTAGGCACCGAGCGCTGTGATTGATCACGCGAGCGGATGCGTGGTAACGGTGAGATTCACTTCACTTATCCCTTTCCCCATTCCTCTCCTTCATGTCATCGTCCTCCGCTCCTTCTGCGCTCGACCGATTCTTCCTTTTTCTGTTCTCTGTATATCCGCTTATCTTTTCTGCTATTTCTGATTGCGTCGGGGTCTTATCAACTTAACATTTATTGGGAACGCAGTCATCATTCGTCCATCTGCCTCAATAGAGTATCAGTTCTTCTTTGAAACTCTTTTGTCCTCTCTTCCCTTACGCTTCCTTCCATGTTCCTTCTGAATGATCGCCACGTGCTGATTTTTGTGTTCCTTCAACTTTCTGTATCTTCTGTCTTCCTCCTCCTCATATAACGTACACCCTACCGTTTACGTCTTCTAGTAGAAAGACCAGTGGAAGAACTGCCGCCCTCCGTTTGTGTTCTAATAGAGCCCACATGATGCAGTATAGCTGTCGGGTAAATCGTGCAGGGACAATCACTCGTCTTCCTCATCTCGTCCCGTCTCTTGAATGGTTGAGTGCCTATCTACCCGAGGGCACTCTTCACTTGCCATAAAAGCTGGGCCATGAAGACACTGGAGAACTCTGGGTCACTCTTTAGGTGGCATTGACGAATTGAATTATTTTGTCGCAGGAATAGCTCTCGACCCAAAATCAAGGTGGAATCCATATATTTCAATTCTTGCTGAACCATTTTATGCATCTGTATACTTCATCCTCATTGGCATCTCATTTATTATATGAGAAGTAACAACCAAAAATATTATGTATTTCTTTCTCTGCAGACAGCATCCCGATAATCCAATGTTCTAGCTAACTGAAAATTTCTAAATCCACTCCTATTTTTATAAGAAGGTAGAAAACAGAAATATCTCAAACCGCTTTGAAATGAGAAATGCACTGAAAAAATTTGTTAAGAACCCTCAAATCCTGATTGTCTGATTCATCTTTTCAGAATAAATTGATTAATAACCTTTTTAATATCTGAATTTGATTTTTGACCTATCGTTAATTTTCCTATTTGCTCAGACACATTTATTTTGGTTTTTGCAGAGCTCTAGTATACTTACAGTATTATATTCCTGCCAAAGTATTTCGAAACCTCTTGACGTTAAAATCCAACCTCTCGTAAAACTATTAACTGAGTGTGTGGGAGGGGAAAACAATTTAATTTTAGCTTTCTTTCTGTTCTAGCGATTTAAACTGTTTCAGTTCACCCGAAAGCTACCATTTGTTTCCTGAAAGCGTGTTATTTCCTTTGAGTACTTATGCCACCTTGTGTTGTCTGGCATGAATTAGGAACGAAAATTTTTGTTTACGTCTTCCTGTTTATTGGAGGGGAGGCTGAATATAATCTGCGCCATTCGGGTTCCCTCATGTCGTCTAGTATCAATGTGGGTGGTCTGACAACCACGAACGCTCAGCTTTATTAGCTGATCTGAAACTGGCCAAATAGAGCCTCTCCCCAATTTTCTTTTCCCACAAGGGTTGAAGAAATGGGGCTGTGCCTTTTGAGCACAAGACCACCCTTGAAGTTAGAGAAGATGAAGGAAGGGGTAATGACTAAAAGGGAGGGGGAAGAGTTCATTTGGCTTCTCGGCCTTTTGAGTACAGTAATATGGAACGATTTTTAATAAACGAAGGACAATGGTTTATCAACGATTTTCGGGATATTGACGGTTATTTTTCCTTTATTTTACAACTAGCTGACAAGGTGAGACGTTGCTCCTATTTCCTTGCAGTTAGCCGGGATATGGCTGATGAAGTAAGTTGTTTTTCATGATTAACTCGACTATCAATCCACATATATAATATTTTGAATGGAAAATAATCATATAATGGACAATTTTTATTCCCGTTTTCAAGATTTTGTAAGTCTTAAATAACCCTCTTTGGCAGGAGCAGTCTTCTCTCTGAATCATTGATTATACACATTTACGTCAAAATATCATCCCATCTATTCATATTAAATTTCTGATTCTTTCTAGTTTAGTTGGGCAATTGCTCTTTAGTTGAAACATTTTCTGTTTAAAACCAGACTTTGTAATAGGTTATCAATTCACTTGAGCTTGTGTGACATAGTGTTTTATGAATGTTTCTACCTTCAGGAAAGAATGAGTTATTGAAGTAATTAGTTCTAGGCTCTAAGGGATCAAAATATATCCATTTTGCATCAAACGAGATAAAAACATCTCCGAATCGGGTTCCCTTCTTCTCGATCATTAATGTATTTCGACAGAGTATTCTCCAATTTGGGATTGGATTGTACAACGTTTGCTTATCCAACTTTGTGTAGACAGGTTACTAAGCTTACCTCAAAGAGGTGCTGTGAATCTCAGATAATACAAACTGAAGGACGTCTATAAAAACTAAAAAAAAATCTTAATCGAAATACAACAAAAAACTGAATTATCAAAATTCAATGTGGCGCTTTTGATGAAGCATTTGTATTCATTTATAACAATTGGCCGTATAAGTTATATTAATTTTTTTATTAGTCATTCTGGATCAGGGTGTATTTGCCCTTTTGCCGGTTTATGTTATTGTTATAACTTTCTAAGCGTTATGTAGCAAGCACTTTTCTGAATGTATAGAAAGGGCTTTTCACATTAAATTGTTTTAAACCGTCGAAACAAAATCCAAGAAAGCGTCCTTTGCCAAAATTTTGAAACATCCTCTTTTATTTATCTCTCGATTTATATTGTGTATGCTTTATATTAATATCTTGTGAGCCTCATGTGTTAAATGATGTGAAGAGTAACTATTTCTTCGGTATAAAGGATCCTCATTACTTTTCTTCTTTGTATTCTTGGTATTCTTCAGTAACTTCGTGGAGATGTGATACTTTGCTACCAGTTTATCTAAAAAAACGTTGGTCTATTTACAAACGTCCTTGGAAGGTTTCGAAAGGACGCTTTACTTAAGTAATGTTATGCGTTAATTGTAGACAATTCTTTTCCTTGCCAATCATTATCCTTTCCTTTTTTACTTACGCGTGATAATTGTTTCCTCTTTCGCAACGTATCGTCTACCTGCGGCCTATAACGCAATTTAACAATTTCGAGCGAGGAATGTTGAAGCATACTCAGTCTCTATATCAAGAGGCACCTCGTTAGGTGAGCTGCGATGTGTCAATGGAAAAATTTGGGACGTCTAATTATCAGCGTGGAAAATATTAAAAATGTACCACCATTTGAATAACCGCAAAAGGGGAAAATTTCCTCTGAGTATCTTGAGTACAGATAATCTTGAGAGATTGAATGGAAAGGTCGACGAATTTCGCTCCGACTCGCTGTTAGAAATGCTGTGAGCTCAACATCCGGATAGTGATTAAATTAACTTCGCAGAAAATTAGATGGCCGGAACTACAAAACAACCGTGGAGAAGTGATCATGAAGGACACAACTGAACACGAAGAAGAAGAAGAAGGGGGAGTTGTTCAATTTTCCACTAACCGGAGGGGAACGAAGAATAAGGGTGGCAATGATTTTTCTCCTTGGAGATGCAACCTTAGAAAAAGGTTGTCCTTGACTGAGGATGACAGTCCAGGGACATAGGTCCGAAGGATGAATGGAGTTAGTGACCACACGTGGAGTACAGCACGTGGGCGAGCGTGTAATATGCTACGTGACCCTGCGGTAAGTTTGGTTGTTGCGCCCTCGGGAAGGCGAGCTGGTGGGCGGTCGAGCGGGCAGTCGATCACGGTTCCAGCGGTACGGTTGGCGCGGAGCTACGCGTCTACGCTGCGCCACGCTGCACCGCCGATCGCCTCTCCTTGCTTTACCTTGTACGGCCATAGACACGTCCTCGTTGGAATGACGTCATGGCCGACTGTTTCTATACCACCGCCGGTCGGCCGGCTGGCTGGCTTGGCAGGATTCCTTTTCCTGTGTCCCACTACACCGCTGGCGCACCACTGCGCTCGGTGGTGATGCGATGCGTGGCTGCTGACAGGCGCTGCGCGTCTCTCAGCACGCGTGCGCTTGTTTCTGTTTCCGTAGCGGCGTCGATGCGTGGATGAATATCTTGGCTCTGACTGGCTTCTTTCTACAGAGTGTACCAGGGAACGCTTTGAAACCTTATTCATTCACTTTCTACGCTCCCCAGTAGGATCAGACATTTTGTTCTTGACTTTCATGCTATCTCTTTAAATTTGGTTAAAGAAATGTTGGCTTCTCTTCTTCTAGTCTGTCTTCTGTCCATGTATCTGCCATCATCAATTTAGAGTGATCAAGAATGGATTTCTCGAAGTCTGTGTTGATATTATGCAATGGTGACAATAGTTATATTAAGTACTGTTCCAATGAACTAAAATTGTATGCTCTGTGAATAATTCCGACAGTGACATATTATTTCTCTCTCTCAAACTTTCTCGTTTGCGTCGATGTCTTTTTCACGTTATTTTTACATTCTTCTAAGCTCTTTTCTTACGAATAGCTCTTTTATTATAATTTGTATACATACAAGATCCATTATATATACTGTAATGCAACGTACGTCCTCCTAAAAAAAGAGACTCTCGAATCAGGTTCACGTAACATGAATCGTAACGATGGATATTATCGCAGAAATCACCAAGACAAATTAACAGCGTCAGTAAGAAATCTCACTCAGCACAGCATCTACCTACACCTATGCTTTGCCTCCCTTCCCTTTCCACTAATCTTGCTGAAAGTAAATATTATTCTTGAATTTAGTTACCCCATTATAAAATTTATACTCAATAATTTTATTTATGAATAGAAAGAAAATAATTTGTATTAGAAATTTCTCATACACAAACAAATTTGGTAATTTACATATTTAATGTCCCTATCTCAAAAACATATTATATTAATCATCTCCAAATTATAATATGAACACTTAATTTCTCATACCATTTGACCTCAAAAGTAATCTATTTTTGGAAATTACTCTTGATTCCACTAAAAAGTTACTTAACACATACCACTCGTAAATTAATCTTTTCCTTTAACAACACATCAAATTTAATCTCTTCAAAGAACTCCTGTACCACAACTTGAATAACGCTAACATATAATACAAATTTAGTCTTCAATATTTCAGTTCATTTACTTTTCATTAAGACAATTCCTTTACGTACATCAGATATACACCTGTTTCTTGTAGTGTAAATTTACGTGAGATTGACCCACTTTAAATACCTCAGAAATCGCAGTTGCTGATGTCCTTTGCTTCTATTTCCTTACTTGTCCTCCCCACCCACAGTCAGCAACGCTTCAAGGTTGTACGACGTCCAAGTCTCCACTCTCGTTGCACCCAGCGAAGAATCGTTTGTTTCGTGAAGAAGCTTACCAACTGTCGATCGAGGTCTTGAATTTTCTCGTGTTATATTAGGAATATTGATGCTAACATGGTCTGGTCATAAAATGTTCTTTTTCTCGTGCACCAAAGACTTAGTCTGCCACAACTTGCGTAAAAATTGTCTCAATTCTGCTCACAACTTCACGATAAGTTCATTACTGCTTACACGTGCTTAGGGCAGCTATACGGCCAAAATACATGAAGTTCCTTCTTTTTACTTGAACTAAGAATCTGCTAGCTACTGAAGAATTTAGATGAAATATTCTTCGATCTCTTATGAGAACACTAACAAATACTTTCACGACAAATTGTACTGAGTGAAGTTCTTTACCTGAAGAATCAGTCGTCGTTTCCGATCGCTTGAATTACTTATTTATATATTTATTTGTACATTTACACGCAAGTCACAACTGAAAAATGCCGGAATCTAGGTGCATTGAAAGTAGTGTTACAAATATAGCAATAAGTACGTATCATAATAGTATCATCAATAATCATAATATAATCAATAGTAAGCAGAATCATAACAATTCATAATAGAAAATTTGTTGTAAATTTGTTGCATTTAGCCGCAGATCGAGCATCTACGCGTCGTGAGAACTTGCCGTAAAAAAAAAAAAACCTGAGCTCTCTCGTTTCCCTCACAAGTAAAACTTTTGCTCGAGACTCGCATCCCTTTATCCATTAAGGAAGCATCGTCGCTTAACGCTGCCGAGAGCTTTTCCTGATTTATATCACTATTCAATCACTTCGTGTTCTCACTGACGAATAGAAGTGGAATCTTTGTCTTTCTAGTAATTCACGCTAAATATTGCTGTCCTACTGCACCAGATGACACAATATATATATACAAGGGTTCTAATGACCTTGACGTTAACGAACCCTAAAGCCTCAAGAAAAAAAACCATTGTATACATCTTATATTTCTATGTTTCTTTAATTGACACCCCGACGAGCTGGTGGAAATCCTTTTGCTCATAAAAAATATTTCACTACTACCAAAAGTTTTAGTCAGTTAGTCTAATTCCAAGCTTTGTTTTATTTATATTTGTGGGCTAATTTTTTAAAATGACAACGCTGTATTATTGAAGAATGATTTTTGAATTACTGAAAATTTCCTTTTATGAAATCATTTCTTTATTTTTATAAGATTTTATCTGCTATGATGATTGTTTTTCAATTACTATAGTAATTTTTACATGCATGTTAATGTTGTGCGATAATATCATGGAGGAAGAATTGGGAAGGTGGGCCGAAGACCCATCTCGGCTGTGAATATTTTGGCATTGCTCCTCTGACGGCCACCACATAGCATGCACCTAAAAGAACGGCCCTCGATTAGACACTTGATTGGTCCGTTAGAATATTACTTTCATGAAAATTGTTTCAATATATTTTGTAATACCTCAGATGTTTCTAATTATCCATAATACCAATTACTTCATATGTACTGAACATTTAGAAAGCCATATCTAACCGTTCTCAGTTCTTCTACTCATACGATATCTGGAAACTTCCATACGGCAGTTCCTGGTATTATGGCAATATACAGCGAATCCGAGGGTCAAGTGAGCGTTCAGCCCACTTATCAATCTTATACTGGGGATAATAGTGAAAAAATATCTATTAATCAGGGAAAGTCAAGGAATCCATTGGTCAGGGAAAGTCAGAGATGAAGTATCACTAGCCAATGGTTTATAAAAGGATTGTTTTACCTTTGCCACATTGAGAATGTCTTGAAAGCGAGCGTGCATGAGCGGATATGCAACTCCGAAAATATAACGAAGCTATCAAGAACAAAATAATTCATTTTTGATATTCGATTGATTATCTTTACTCTATTCGTTACGCCAGTTTTCAAAGGATGTACTATCAATGGTACAAATGAGTTTAAAAAAATTAAGTCACCATTTTACTTCATACAATAATGAAACCGGAGTTTCGTCTTTGAACGAAATATAAGAGGTTCTAAATGTGACGGCAATATTTCAATGTTATTGTGCCACATGTTGAAGGTGATGTGGAAGGGGACGTTGAGGAAAAGAGCATATGTGAAACGTGGGCGTGCGTGGAGGGAGCAGAGGATGAGCTATAATTTTCTGCAATGCGTGTCCTTGCATGGGTCCTTCTGATTTCTTGTCACAGAATACATGACCAATTCACGAGAAATCAATTTTGTGATAATATGCAGTTTAGGTCTCTTTCTTGATATGAGGATTTACTTTAATGTGGAAATAGAAGTATATGAACGTATTTATAATTGGCTGAAACGGACAGAGTCTGAGAGGTTGGTGTGTGGTATCTCGAGTCGACTTGCAGTTAGTATTTTACAAATGTTCATCATACTATTTTTATCCACTCTTGTTTCCTAAATAGGACGGCCAATGATGGTAGATCCAGTGAGATGGATTTATTCGACGTATGTGACGCCAATCTGATATTCATCGCGAGAGTTATGTGATAGGTTAAATGAAATGACGTATATCTTACGAGGAATACCAAGTCACAACTGGGTTATTCTACGGAAATAGGGATATAAAGGACCGAAACTCCCTATAGTGTTAGATTTAGATAATTTTCAATATTTTAATTTTTTGCTAGTACAGCATATTGATACAAATGAATTAGATCATTTAACATCTTCAGATTCAATGTGTATGACATAGATAATAATTTATTTGCCACTATTTCCTCACTCCTTTGCTATTTCATGTACCACTCCTTGGTTAATTTTTTAAACTCACGCCTGTCAGGGTAAAGGAGGTCGATGTGGTGTCAACCCTGTGGGTTCACGCCGAAACCAATGTAACCTGCTTAATTCCTCAATAACCTCAGTTATTTTGCGTACACAAGTTGGAACTGTTCGAAACGTGAAGTGCTTGTTCATGGACGTCACTCTTTGTGTGTCGCAAATTTCCCCATTTCTATAGTATCATTCAACAATGGTGCGATGGCTCGTATCTGCTTCCCCCATGAGATAAGGACGTTGCTGCATTTGTTATATTGTTAAATTATTTATAGGTAGCCGCGTTATAGGTAAAATTATCCCACGACAATCAGAAATACGGGGAAGGAGACGCCCAAGTCACAGATGAAAAGGTCTAATGGTAATAACGGAAACAATAAGTTTGAGCAACAAGGCGTCAAATCATCGGTGTGTAGACAGAGAGATCCGGTCAGCGGTGTGTCGTCCACAGTGAGAAGGATGTCGCTGCGCATATATTCGACTATCCATCACTGTGTTGTCGACATCAACCTGTTTGTCAGGCCCGCCTCTCTCCTTTCTGCTCCCTCCCTCCGTCGTATCAGCCTGCGTCACTGCTGCGCGTAACGCCCAGGCGACGCCCCCAGCATTTCCACCCCTCGTCCAGTTTCGCGCAGCCACTAGAATCTCCGAGTATCTTCTATACGTAGGGCATATTCTACTTTATATTATGTTACTATAGACTTATCACATCCCGGTGAGTTCTGCATGAAACGAATTTTAGTTTTAAATACAAAAATTCTGACGAACCGGGTAAAATATTGTTCGCAATGCCAAGTAACCAGAACCCTTTCTGTGTTGCCCTCTGTAGATGTTTCATTTAAATAATACTAAAAATTAATTTTTAATACCAAACTTCACCAAAAAAGATAGAGAAAAATAACTAGTCATTGTTGTGGGTCTCATTCTGATGCTTAAACATATGTAGCTTTTTAATCCCAAAGCACGGATCTTAACACATTACCGCGTTTACTATGGAAGCAGATCTTATTTTCAAATCTTAATCAATACACGTTGAGCGATTCGCTGAGAAACACTGTTGATTTTCTCCAGATCCGGTACTTCGCCTCGAACGAATATTGTGAAGGCGTAGCTTTTAAGACAGACAGGATCCATAAAAAACGAAACTTTTCCAGGTCGATAAGTCACTTGTAGAAATATCCGCTAATCATTGGATTCGTGTGAATCATTGAAGTTCAAGCTAATGGGACAATAGAGGGAGAAGAGAAAACGTACAGGAAGAAAAATCTAGAGATACCCCAGAAGTAAATTCTCGTAACGAATAATTGCAATCAACTCTTTTCGTTGGGTTGCGAGGTTTACCAGTTTATTACTTATTTATTTCAGTAATCATTTCATGTAGTAAATGTAAACGTCCAATCAATGAGTGGAGTTATTTACCTATACATTTTATTGACCTTGTTCATGAGTAACGTTTGTCACATATTATTGCTTTTTTATCATTTTTTATCAAACATAAAATATGAGTTCAACACTTTTCAGGAATTGTAATGCAATAAACGACAAGAAAAATTGGTTTGACCTTTGTGATATGGGAATTATCCGTATATAATATTCAAACATGATTTAAAAGCTATCACAAAAGTTTTGAAGTTAAAGATTTCTTCTCGATGGTTATAGGAGGAACGAACAAAAAGTATACTAGGTTAGTTTTTCTAATTAGGTTGCACCATTTTCCTCGTTGTGTATCCTCAAAAAGTAAAATCTATGCTGTCTGCATACGAGAATAATGGTTTGTTAGCCTTTGTTTCATAGAACAGTCTCGACTGACTCAAGCTGAATTGAGATGGAGACGTTATATCCATTTTTCAGGACTATACAACCGATAGTAGTGGTCTATGGGTATCGTCTCCACGCTTCTGAGCGGGAGAGGGTGGGTTTGATCACCGCATGGTTGTACTTAATGAGTTTTCCAGGTGGGATCTCCCTCATCTTCTCCACACTGAACAGTGTCGGTTCAGTGCCTTGCGTATCCTGACAACCCAATATATTACCTTCTAATTCCTTCACCTAAATCATGGTTTGGTGGAAGAGCAGACCACCACCTCTGAACCTCTCCGTACATAAAATAAATAAAAACATTTCCCACTTCACTATTATGTTTCTCCAACATTTAATGACAACGATACGTGTGAGGCGTAAATTACTTTCTCGATAATTCAAGAAATATTTCATATTACTCCATGAACCATCAAGTAATGAAATGAAAGGGAAGAAACGGGCCTTCTGTTAAATATTACAGTCGGGACGATAAGACTGATGGCAAGGTTCCGGAGTACCATTCTTGATTTATTGACATTCAAGGAACCAACCTTACTCATGCATGCAAGGCCAGACATTATTAAAGGAGTTTACATGAACGTGTGACATCTTGAGAAAACAAGCTTTAAAAAGTTAATTTGTGACATTTTCTTGACGTTTTTGATATTTTAGAACAGGTTTGTTGAAATATTTTGCCTTTATAATTTTCTGTGGTATTTTATGTTATTTTTAGCTTTTAGTTTGTAGTGAATATTAAAATCTTAGGTTTTCTATCCTGAATGAAGCTTCCATATTTTTGTGGTGTCACAGTCTCATTATCTCTTCGTCATTGGAAGGCATTGTCTCTTTATTTTTCTAGTACTGTTACTGCGAGTCAACGAAATGATTGAGCGTAATTTTTCATTGCTTGGACTCTCTTTTCGTGGAATAATAAAGTCTCTGTCACCCTTTAAGATCGGTTTACATTACCTCGCTTTCATCCGCATTCTACATTCTTCCACTCTTCAAAAGATCGACAGATCGAACCTGAGTCACAATGGATTTTTGCTTCTTTCTCTCGATGTCTTCGTCCGGTTATTCGAGAGAGATATTCCATAATTTGCTCTGTGCTACCAAAGTGAATGTGTAGTTCCGTGATAGTAGTTCTGCACGCACAGTGCAGAGTCCATTCTCTTTCCTTTTCTCTTTCTCCCTTTCTTCTTTTTCTTCACCTGTCCAGTATATGTTCAAGATATTCGAATGGATATTCCCACTAATTATACTATTCCATCGCTACAAAACTTTTTGCGCTTTTTAATAGCTTAAACAATTCCATCGCCATATGATCTTGATTTTGATAATTAACAAGTTATATTCACAGACTAGTATTTCTCTATTTCAAGTAGCTCTGTTAACACATAATTGAATAAACATGGCTAATATATATAGTTATCAGGTTTTCTCTTCTCTAAGCAAACTATTGGAAATACCATGTTTCATGGTAAGTACACAATATGAGTTTTATATTATGTATGACATAACTCAAAATGGAAGTTTTGAAATGAGATTCAGTAGGCTTAAACGCAAAAATTGAGGTTATAAATTTGCTGTATTATTAATGAAATTCACAATTTGTTGAGAAAACGTGTGGGGAATCGTCCTTAACACCTGAAGAATATAAAATCTACGAGAAGAGAAATGTGACGTGACCAAGGAGTGTGAAATGTTTCCTTATTTTATATTATTTATTTGTAATTATTTTTTCACAAGAACCTTAACTTTCTCAGAATGTGTCAAGTGATACATTAAGTTTTCAAACTATTTTTGTTTGAGAATTATTTCTCTCGGATTGGTACCTGCTTCTCCAAATTTTTGTTCCCTCTCGTCTCGCGCTGTGTTCGTGCGAAGCGGAATGTCTGAGGGACGCCCTTTCAGTCCGATCAGGGGACAAACCCCGATATCTTCTTGCTTTACTCGAGGTCTGTGGTCTTGTATTTCGAACTTCATTAATCGCGAATGGTAGAGGCGTAAGTGCGTTCAGTTGTCTGTTCACGGAACATACTCCTATGGCTTAATTTTTTCCCTTTTCTTGAGGCTTTAGGGCTCGCCAACCTCAATGTCATTAGAACCCTTGCAGGTGGGGGAAATGCAGTTTCGCACCATAGGCAAGAGCCGTAGTGACTCTTCCCCGCGTGTGGGACTCGCCCAATATCTCGACCATACCCACTTAAAAATCCCTCATGAATTCAACAAATATCTAAATACAAAGATGAGAGGAAAGAAAAGGAAACAGTTGCCCAATACATTATAACGCAAATGAAATGAATTCTGAAAATTATAATTTTATAATTTTCAAACTACGGAAAGGAAGAATAAAAGGAAAGAAGAAAGGAAAGAGGAAAGAAGAATGCATATTAATACCCTCCCGAGAACTTGTGAGAGGAGCCCCGATCTACTTATAAAATTCAATAATTTATTAACATCATCCATTTCATTTCCGAGAATTGTTGGTAAATCTGCAGCCAGACTAATTTGTCTCCGTATTCCGGTGTATTTTCTGCAACTAGTTAATAGGTGACGCTCTATCAGAGAAGAGCTACGCTCCTCACAAACGGAGTCATCATCAAGTAGCAAGAGAAACCGGTGCGTGAGAGGACAATGTCCTATGCGCAGTTGGATTGCAAGACCTCCTCGCGCCTGGTTGACCTACAGGAACTGCTCCAAGACTTAACAGAGGACTTGGTAATCGGGGCTTATTCCCTTGAACAGCCAAACACTCATTGTTCCATTCACTCAGAATCCTTGTCTTGATGGAATTTAGGATATTCCCTTTAGGAATAGTGAAGAAATCCACGCGATCCTTAAAGCATCTCGGAAACGTCTGCTTCCTCATTTCCTCTGATTCCCACCTGTCCGGCAATCCAGCGAAACGTTATGTTCTTTCCGTCACTTTGAAGGGAGAAAAGTACATCCTGGATGTTCTGGATCAGCTTATCAGAAGAGATAATTCAGCAGTCGGCCTCTGGAGGAATCGCTCGATGAACTCTACAGTACACTATGGGTGTTGAAATCTCCAAGAAGGAGAAATGGTCGAGGGAGCTGGTGAATTAAAACCCTGAGGGAAGTCTCCGAAAAATCCCGTGCTGGAGGAAGATACATTGAACACACGGTCATAGCTGGTACGCTGTGAATTTGGACTACTATAACCTGGATTTGAGTTTCTAGGAGAACTGGTGAGAAGAGGATTCGCGGGAACAGCTTGAATGTCTTTCTTCCCACATTTGTACTGGCATGTGCACGACGTTGTCGTAGACACGTCAGTGAAATTTGTCTGGCCATAAATGTTCTTTATTACAGGAGTGTTCGCTGCGGTGGAGTAACTGGTAGAAAATACAGGGTATAAAACCCTGCATTTTTTCAGTGCTTCACCGTACGGGATCTTCTCAGTTGCCTTAATCTCCTGTACTTTCTTCAAGAAAGGCGGCGCACTCCCGGCTCCATACCGGGTGGCTACCCGTGCAATTAATGCAAGGAGACCCCGGGCATGAAACGCCGGGTTCGTGTGCCTCCTTCTCTCACGTGCCGCAGGCATCACGGCCCTTACACGATGTCGTCGTGTGTCCAAACCTCTGGCACGTAAAACAGCGCAGGGGATTCGATAGGGTAACACTAGCATATTTAGCCATCCAGCTTTTAAATCTTAAGGTAGCGTAGGACAGTCAAAAGTCCCGATGAAGGAGGCGGTTTTCTTAGGAACACCAACCTTCCTCATGATCTGACTGACCTCTACCACGTGGTCAGTTTCCCATTCCTTCACCAAATCTTCGCAAGGTACGTCCGTAATATCCCTGCAAGTGATTACTTCCTTGCTACGGTTACGCGCAGCGTGGAGCTCACACTTGCTAGGGTATTCTCCCAGCAGTGTACACTGAAGAAGTTTTAAAGCTTGCTTGCTTGTTTTGGTTTCGAGCAGTATCGCTCCGTTTCTCAATCTCATTAATATTTTTCAGAGAACCAATGTGACCTTCTAGACCTTTGAATATATAAAAGGGTGAAACCTTCTCAAAGCTTCCATTGATTCTTGACGTTAATATAAAAGCATTCTTATAAGGAATGCTGTGACTTTGTCTTATTTTCTTCTGAAGTGGGAGGGCTGTGATCCCTCTGCCTCTTCGCAGACAGTTGGTGTGTAACACATATTGCGGTCCACCCGATCCGCAAGGTGAGACAATAAAAACTTCTGAGATCTTGTCCCACGAGTTCGAAGGAAAAGATGCCTGGTGACGTGGAGTCCCCGCATCACGCCACTAAGCCTTATACAACTAACGTTCGACAGTTGCCCTAGAAGTTGTCCGCTAGCGAGTGTTTATCCTCAACACCTATTCACTTCATCGGCGCGTAACACACCTTGAGGGTGAGGGTTTATTTTATAGAGGTTTAATCCGTCCTCGCGACCCGGCAAATGAAAGCAAGGTTCTTTGCAACACACAACTTTCCACCATCACGCCAATGGTGGTCGCTGAAGCATGCCCAAAGCTTACGGTGTCAGAGGACTGGTGGCGCAGTACCAGTCCCCGTCTGTGGGCCATGGGTTTGCCAAACCCGTACTCAGTCGAAATCTAACCGCCTGCGGGGCCTATGGCTTCAGCTGGCCGGTTTGGTATAGATGAGGGGCATAGGTACTCAAGACCTCCATATAACCACGTTTAGGATTTGTAGGTTCAAATTTCATATGGAAAAGGGAAGAAAAAAGGTAAATAGGGGACAAAAAGGTGCTGATCTAATCAAATAATTCTAGAAACCAGTTTTCTCCTATTCTTGTTATTTTGAGTTGCAAACTTCTAATATCGAATCATCAATCATCAGAAGGAGGAGGAAATAAGAAGGCGGTTGTACTTCAAGACTTCAAGCATCTCTGCATTTAAAAAAGTTCGTTTCTATTAAGAGAGAGAACGTTTTTTGTAGAAGCCAGAAGAGCCGTGAATGAGAAAGAACCTTACATTCAATTATTTTCCATGCTTGCTGATTTTTTTTCAGTCGCGCGATTTCTGAAAGTAGATGTGCTTACTTTGCGCGTGTTTTCTGCAAGGTGATGAGAGAATAATTGATAGGTACTTAATTAAGTTGAAAAAATATTGATTCGAAACCATTTGTAAATGGAATGAAACTACACGTCATATCTCTTATAAATTACAAAAAATACACTCTACAAGATGATTGAAAAGCTACAGTAAAAGGGGGAAAAGGCTTATAAGCAGGGTTGGGGGATAAAGGGATAAAATTCCTAAGAAAGCGAAAAAAAGTTGCTTAAAAATTCCTCCTCTTTCATCTACAGACAAAATTTCACATTGTGGTATCTTTCCGAAGAGCTTTAATTCTCCCTTAGAGAAAAGGAGCGCACCTAAAAATCCTAACCTTGCATGTTTCGGGGCCTCGGATCAAACATGTTATGAGCTCTGATTATTCTTTGTTAGAGTACTTGTTTCACTGTATGTGTTTTATATGTCGAGTTTCCAAGTGATATTCGACTTCGTTTTACATCACGTGACATGATGAGTACCAATCATGTGACATGATTATTACTCGTACGATATTTTTACTTTGCTCCGCCTGTTACAACCTCTAGTCGCTACCTGTTACAACCTCCAACGGTCGCCAACCTTTCGGATATCCTGGACCACGCATTATTTCGAATCCCGTGGACCACAAAATGTTTTTTTTTTGAAAGGATAAGGAAATTTGTTAAATAATGACTAGATAAATTTTTTGATATTAACATGGAATCACCTATTTAATATAAAGAGAATGTAAATGGATTTTATAATAGAAATTGTAGATGCTTATTTTATCATAGCAGAATGTAATGACGGTTGTAATAGCGGAACAATACAGCAGAGTAGGGCTTGTTAAAAGTTCACCCCATGCACCCTGACTACCCTGATGTGACGTTGCTGTTTCATTTTTACCGCACCTTTATTAGTTCCCACAATTGATGTTTTTCGTGAAATTTAACACATCATTGGGCACGATGTTCGTCTCTTATTCGAATCCATTTCATTCATCATATTCTCAGAAATGAACGGGCGTGTAGATTTTTGCTTATCCGGACAGCGTAAACTGTGTTAGCGAAATCTATATACAGGAAGTTGCAGAATGAAGCATGAAATATGCGGACAGGAAGTTGTGAACCGAGGTCCAACGGAAACGAAGTCTGTGAGGGGTGCCTCCGCCAGAGGATTTGAGAGCGCGTGTAAAATTGTCAGGGGTGGACAACACTCTGGCAAAAGTATATAAATATGGAACTTGTAAATTACTGGCATGCAAAATAAACCATAAATTATATCTAAGAATTTCTTAAAGTATAATTTTTGTTTTATTTCAAACAACGGTTGGTTAATTCTTCGCACCATTTGTTGTACATTACATTTTACCTTCGACTATTTTATTTTATGGCTCTTCAACTCCTTCTTACCCCTAAAATATGTTTATGAAGATTGAGGAAATTAAGTGTTGATAAAATGTTTTCGATTTAATCGGTTTGCGACGTCTCATTCTTCCTTCTATTCATAGAGAACGCGAATGAACAAGACGACCCCATTAACTCTAAAATGGACGTATTTAAACGAAGTAGAGTACACGGAAATTTGAATGACGATCACTTGAGAGTTTTTGATGTGTCCCGGAAGGATTCGAAATGAGCCTCCGTGGGCTGTCGACGGCGTTGATTGAAGTAAGTGGCCGAGTTGCCTGAACAGACAATCACTAGCCAACCGCTTGTAGCATGGCACAGCATGCGAGCATCCTTCTTCACGTCTTATGTCTTTGTAAACGCGTGTCAACTAGTTGCTGTGTTCGGTGCTTCTCCCGCATCTCCTCTCCTATGATTTGCTTTGCTGTTGCTTTATATTTCAATCTTTTATTATATAATTTTTCTAGAAGAGATTAAATTCTTAGCTTATACTTTTCTCCAACCGTGGAAACTACAAGTGTTATAGCTAATTAAGAACCAGCTCAGCCATACCTTAAGTGTCGGAAACGTAAGTGTCATAAATGATTGATTCCCTCATGTATCTTCGTCTTTCCTGAGTTGGGTGACACGAAGATTGGTCAGACAAGACGACAATAATAAGCTAGAAGGGCTACCTGTTCGGTACTCTATCTTCCTTGCTCCTTCGTTTCCTCTTTCCCTTTCCTGTCTACTACCTCTTCGCTCCGGTTTTTTCCAGTTTCGCTTTCTCTCCGCGCTATCGTTTACCTTGGCGTAACTTAGGCGGAGACCTTCCCAGACTCCTCTCTCTCACACTCTTTCTCTCTTAATTGCGACATCTAATGGAACGTACTGCCGGATAAGTTTCCAGCAGTTTGTTTCCTGCTGACGGAGTTATTGTTTAAGTGATTTCATGGCCGAGATTAAAAGAAAGAACGGTATGTAGGAATAATGGTCCCTTTTTCTTCGTTGCTACAAGGTGATTGTTACGAGCATTAACAGAAAATTAAAAGTCGTAGTTTTTTTCTTTCTTAGTTTAATTCATTTTTTGTTTATGATTTGAACTATCCATTATCGAAAAAATATCAATTTTGTCGTGACGATTGTTTCTTGTTCATAGCTATTTGTCTCCACATAAATAAAAACTGTGGTATTACTAGCCCTTGTACCAGTATTTTGTCTAAATTTATGTGTTTTTTTGTGGGGCTCTAGGGCTCGTCAACAGCGAGGTCATTAGAACCCATACATTTATCTGATTTGTAAAATCGTACCAATGTATTTATTAAGGAATTGAATAACAATATCAAAATGTTGGCTTGGTATGGTAGTGGAACTGCCATAACAAGTGGTCATGATTGATTATGTATTGTGTGTTCTCTAAATGAAGAGTGAACTAACATACTGTAAAATTCCTGCGGAATCTGTGATTTAAACTTACGAGTTCTCGCTGCCTCATCCGGCCAAATCGATAGTACTGGAATATAAATTCTAGGAGTCTTAATGCATACAAGTTCCAGTGAAGTGGAATAACTTTCTGAAAAATATCAGACTACGATATTTAATGAACAATTACCGCTTTTCTACAAAATATGATAAACGTAATGTCGCGAGTGAGATTTTATATAACTTGTTTCACAGTTAATGAAATTTCCACGTTTACAAATGGTAACTACAACTCACCTCCTTCATGTTTCACAGTTATTTGTAAATTTGTTACTGAAGCGACCACAGTTGCCGCAAATCTGATTAGTGAAATTCATTCGCAGAAAAAACCAGAGATGTGACAAAATACTCATGCTTCCCCATATACCTTTGATGTTGGTTTTAGTATTGCGAAACTACTGTCCCGACCTCGTTCGTTGTTATTGTGCAATGCCTTTGGTTATGCACATTATGGCAATAAATTATTGACTAAGTTTCTAAACGAAAAACATTCTATCGTGAAAGTAAAATTACAAGTAAGTGAAATATTAAACAGTGTACGTGCTTATAAACTGTAAAAATATTAGTGAAGAAAATGTCATTCACTAGATTTGAATCAGTTTCCTAACTTATCTTAATTCGTTTAAAACAGTCATTATAATTTACGTGTCTTTGCGCTGGAAGGAGTCGGGAATTTGTTGTAATCGGAATGTACTTATATGTTTCTCCGTGACAAACATGCTTCCTTCTGCGTATATTCCTTTCTAATTTCCAATCCTATTAGACAGTACTGGTTGTAAAATATTAATAAATGTATTCTTCAATTATTATTTAATAAATACGTATTTCAATCTAAGCTCCCAGTAGTTAAGAAGCGCTTGTCAGTGTTCATGGGTTAGTTCATGGTGTTAGTATTCATGGGAGCTAGATTTTATGTCAACAATTGACCTCTTTCAGAGATTTTTGAGATCACAATTTGAAAAACAAAGAACAAAAAAACATCTAGTTCTAGTGGAAATATAGAAAACTCCTTGTGGGTCATATAAGTTGATTGTGATACAGACGTTGATATGTACTATGTATATTACAAACTGAACAGTAGATTGCAAATTATCGAATATTGATTAAAAAACTGAAATAGAATACATTTTCATTACATTTCCATTATAGTAAATAAACTTAAAAAATAACTACCTTGCCTTACAGTGTGTGAAAACTGCCTCTTGTGTTTTTTTCAAGTCGACCAACCACCGAGGGTTTCTAAGAAATCACAGCTGATATTGAATGTATCTTTGTTAAAGTTCTTTTTCTTTTTGCTTTTTGTATTTTTTGCATCTACTTGTCCCCTTATTTTTTTATAAAATATAAAATTAAATAACATTTAAATTTATTTTTGTTATTGTGAAAGGGATAACTTTTATCTTTTCCAGCACTTTATCGATATTTTCCGACGCGAATGACTTTCGAATAAAAATTTTCCGTTTTTAGGAAGATGAAGGAAGGCTTGGTGAAATATTTTGAAATATTCTTCTGGTTTTCAAAAAATTAAAAAAATGTATTTTTTCAAGAATAATAATATGAGAATCCATTTATAACTCATTTGACTCATTTGGATCTGCATGTTTTTAGTGTATTTATTTAATAAAAATCATGCCAGATTCCGACGGAATCGGAAAATTATTAATGTATCGCTCTTCGCTAATTCTAATAGTGTTTCATTGGCGTTCTTAGGATGTGAGATAAGTTTGGTTCTTCGTTCACACTGAAGCAATATAATTTTATATTCTGTAAGTGATTTTCCATCATAACCTCATGTTAATGATTTGTTATGGTAATTATTAGATTTCTTTTGAGGTATTAAAATGAAAACGCTTGAAACTTATTCCTGATTCGAACTTTCATCTTAGTCTGAGGAGCGTGGGAACGTAGATCAACCCGGCAGAGATCCTAACACTTTCATCGACAAGAAAAGTCCATATAACTCACGAAGCAGAACGTGGCCACTGTTGCTTGTTTTCTATCCTAGTTCCAGTGAAATCATCTGATTCAAGCGATTATGATTGAGTTTCTTCGCAGCAAAACATTTCCTGCCCATATTGTGTTGTAATAGCCTGTCACATCTCGTAAGTAGGCAGCGGCGAGGGCTCGCGGAGCGGCTGGCCGGTCGGCCCTCGCAGAAGGCTCGTCGCTCATTCATTAGCGACCCTCGCTCTTTCCCACTAGGGGGAGCAGTTGTATGTGGCCCTTCGTGCCCACCCACTGCGCAGAGCGCCCCGCGGGAAAATGTTACCCCCGTGCGGAGACCGTTCCGCCCATGCCCCGCCACTCCCTCTCAGCGGCACCTCTCTCCCCCCGTATACCTGTCTCTTATNTACGTGACCGAATACCATTTCTCTTTCCCGTATTTTCCTCTTCGTGTGGCATTTCTCTTCCTCATCCTGCTACTCACATTCGTTTCCCATCTTCTCTGATACACTTTCACCCGTGCGAAACTTCGATATCACTTTTTCCGATAGCTGTTTCTGGCCTTGGCTCGGGGATCTCTACTTGACTAGGTTATCCGCGTTGGAGATGCTGAACATTGCTGGGGAGTTGGACATTTATTTTGATGACTGTATCCGAGTGCATTGTTAACGAAATTTCTTCTTGTATACGCACACCTCTTACGCTTTAATAGTGGATAATTATAAGGCATGCTTTCTTGAGGAAGGCAAAGAGTCGTTGAAAAGAGTTAGGCTCTCGACGTACACGAAGAAACACTGAAGGCAAGCACGGCAAGAGGTCGAGAAGAGAGGGAAGCTGGGGTTTGGTCACAGAGGGCTCTCGTGCGTAACTTCGATGCGCATGAGCGACTACATTGAACTTTTGTGGATGCTTCTTTATTCTTTCCTTGTGTATTGGATTCCAGGAAATGCGTTGATCTGTGTGCGAAATTCGACGTGTCCTTGAACGCTTCTTTTTTGGGCTGTTGTGGATAAAAAATAAAAGGATTTTGAATGTTACTGCTGAGGCATTAAATACGTACCGTGTTGTCTTCGGGAGAAGTGGATGAAAGCTCAGATCAAATGTGCCATATTCTGTTTACAATCGGTACCTTTGATATGGTTGACATACAACGATGTCATGACGCATAACTACGAGGCTAAGGAATCCAGATCATGAACTACAATTTTGCAAATAGAATTGAATGATTTCTTTGGCTCAAGCGTTAGTAGGTACCCGTGGGACTTACCTGTGCTTGCATACTGTGCAGGTGATCCTAGTACTATTTTTGTGTGTGGGGCTTTAGGGCTCGTCAACGGCAAGTTCATTAGAGCCCTTATCCTAGTACTAGTTCAAGCACTTGAAAAAATGAATTTTTGTTATCATTAACGCTTGGAAGATGAATTATTTTTTAAGCTTAAAAAAATTATAAACCAAAAAAATTATATTCTTTGCTTTGTCATTCCATCAAGTTCTACGTTGAATTAGGACTAAATCAAAGCAGCCAAGAGTGGAATTGATGATTTCACGTTGTAACATTTTATATACTTACAAATGAGCAATTAAAGTTAAGACTTTAGGTATTTTTAATAAAAACGTTCTAGTTTTTAATATTTTTTTATTATTTCTTTCTGATCTTTTTCACTCGACTTACGGCTTTACTTTTCGACCATTAAAAGGAATTGGTGGTGCAAGAGTTTATTAGTAACTCTTTGTTGTTAGACCAGTACCAGTAAGGAGTGTCAGTTATATTCAGATAAGTGTAAGGAAGAAAGATAGTCTGTCTATTATTCGATGAGATAAGAAATGAAAGTTTTACACTCTCTTCAGAAACGTTCTTTGGGTGTTCTCTGAAACATACTTTTGCGATATGTGTTATTATTTCCAGATAAGATAACAAGTGACAGTACGCTAAGTATGATTAAAGATTAACATTTTCACGGACTTCCTTATTTTAATTTCTTCCGAGCTTCCTAATAGGTAACAAAGTTTTTACTATTTATAAATATTTTATTAATTATAACTATATATTATTAATATTTATTAATAATTTTTAGTATGAATATTATTTGGGATATCATTTTTAAAGTTCTTTTTAAATTTAGTAGTAGTATTTTTGGTTTCTTAGTTGTAGGATTACTTTTAGCGTATTGTCCTCCACGTGGTCATATGCTGTTTGAAACTGCTTTTTTGATAGTATATTATTCATTAGATATTATATTTATCGAACATCTTTTATCACGTCGAATCATTGTCGTTACGCACATATATAATATACTCGGTGGTTTAAACAAAAAAAACTGTTTGTACAAAAAAGTTTGTTGTATTTTTGTCGTTTAAAGAGTTTTTGTCAATCCTGTAGCGATAGCCTCGTGTTTGATGTATCCTGAATTAAATTGCGTTCCAGACCTTGCTTTGTATTGCCAACGGTTTTCCTAAAATTATTTACGAATGTGGCGTAAATGAATGGCGGAGAAATAATATTATCACTGAACAATGCTGATGTCATGAAGCAATTATCTTTTTCATTGAAACTAAAGCACGAGCCACTTTTTTACCTTTGTCGTTCTGGTACAAACCCTTTTACGAAAGTTACCGACAGAAAGAAGGTGCACCATTATTTTATTGCTAACTCAAAATTTGATCTCATCTTCATGGAGAAAACTTGATCACGCTCAATCTGTTTGACTATTTCGTAGTTCAGACCGTTCTTGATTTCTCCTCCCTATTCTTTGAATGTCGCTCGAAACCGTGCGGGTCCAACCGCTGAGAAAACCGCCTGGATCACGGGAGACCAGTGAGTGTGAGGCCACACAAAAGTCCATCATTTTTCATGAGCCAAGTCTTATTTGTCGCCAAATACACCTAATTCCGAAGCATCCACTCAGTGTTCTAAAAAACATTTTGGTTTCTTTTTCGTTTCTAGTGTTCTACTTGCAACTGGAATCACGCGTCTCTCTCATATTTTTGCACCAAGGGTTTTTCAATCGGTTTGTAAGGTAACGAACTGCGATAAATTGTTTGTAAGTATTCTTGTTGGTGCTTACAATTTTTACAGGTAATTAATTCGTTAATGGACGATGCGCGAATGGTTTATTCATACTTCTCTCCTACTCTTCCTAATGGACTTGAGATGACATTTTTATGTTCTATCGGACAAGAAGTGGATTCCGGTGTGTTCTGCTGTTCGAGAATTCATTGTTACTGTTCAATGTGTAATAAAGTGTATCGATTCTTTTCGGTCAGACACTTAACCTGTTTCTAAACGATATTTGTATTTCAGTCTTCTTAGAATTGCGAGAATGTGACCGTTGATTTAACGTTGTTCCATCTTTTTCAAACGCTTAATTTATTTTAATAGATGTATCGCGATAATCGAAACAAAATAACAGATAGTTTTCCTTAAACTTGGAAATCAACAATCTGTTGAAAATATAATAAAGATATAGGAAATTGACTATCAAAAATCCTTGTGGGACATTCTTTAAATTGATTGTACCAGAGTGACTTTTCATACAAGAATTAACTTCTTTATCATGTTTTTGAAACTTCATTTTTCTCATTAAAGTGATTTACAGTACGTCACTCCTGTCGTAGATTTCACATAACCAGGCTTCAGCGGATGCTAATGCGTTAGAATCATTCAATAGGCTTCGGATTGTATGGTATTTATGATGGAGTTATTGTGATGTGAGTCATTCTGATTTTAGAAAAAAATAGTTTTGGAAAAGAATAGTTTTAATGACTTTTTCTCCATTTTCATTTAAAGATGTTCTCTCCCAATTATGGGTCGATGTATTGTTAGCCATTATTACGAGAATGTAGGGATGTCGTCAACCTCGGGGGATGTTAATAACTTTAGTCAATCCTTTCGATTAAACTGCTCGGAAAATTGTAATTTAGGCTATATTCTGTATGAAAATAGAAATGTTTACTTTTATGCAACAAGTCTATTTTATTTATCTGAGTAATATGGCAAATACTTCTTCCCCGTTGTAGACAAGTTTCACTCGGATTCAAATTAGCATTAACAATTTAATCTGGACATGAAAACTGTTACCACTAGTGCATAATATTATGCAGTGGAGCATTACGTAACTCACGTACAATTCTCTAAGAAATTCGTTTATTGTTTATTACTTAACGTCAATGATTTCATTTGTCTGGAATCAAGAAGTCAAGTCTCCTAGTTTTAAAATGTATGAGCCAAGTAGCGTCTTTTCTTGATGTAATTTATAAATGCTGTTCTCTCGGGAAGGAAAAGGTGAAAGATGAAATAATAGGAAATCGCCGACACATCTTTTAATGCTCTAACGTACGATACTTCATTTGTGTGATTTACTCTATGAGACAAAAGTGTTTTAATGCACATGAAGAGTGGACGGTGGATCCACTAATTTAGGGAATCTCCTTCCCCCCCCCACACACACACACTCACACACACTCATGTGTGGTAAAACTTGCTTTAAGTTTAATCCGTAGTCTCTTTTCGAAGCTTTTTCGGGTCACGACGTTATCGACTCCCCATTCTTATCGAGTCGTTGGCTCTACGGAGTCTCCACTATCAAAATTTTTGATCTGCTGCAGAACCCCTAGCATTGTTTGCTGCCCTGTGCGACACCCTGCACTGAGTGATGTCGAAAGTTCTCTGGATAAGTTTCTTGCCCTGACGTGCACCTATGCACCCCGCCCATTCGATTCACTTATCTCGACTAGGCTCCACGATGTCCCTGCACCCCGGTAGGCCACCGCGCCCCTCTCGGTTCCGCGCGCGCTCTCGTGCGCAGGCGCGCAAGGCGTGCTCTATCGATCGTGAGTACGCTAGAAAAAACGTTGATCGACGGCCAATTCGTACTCCGGCGCGTATGCGCGCGCCGCCAACCTGTTATTAAGGCTGCTTGTGCGACAGGTGACGGTTTCACCTGGCGAGCAAACGATGTACCCCCGCCGATTAGGAAGCTTATCGCGGATAACTGCGACAGGCTTCACGATCAGCTCTGTCTGGCCTAGGCCCGGGATTGGTGTTTCCTTGGACACTTAGGCTACCGAGAATTTCGCATACAATATATACTTCTGATCAGAACCTCATCCATTTTACCAATGTCGTATGCTCTTTCAAAATTAAAGAAGACCGCGGGCACAAGTTACAAATCATAACTCCAGTTCTTCTTTCTTTCAGCACTCAGCTAAGTACAAATTTAGAGACAGTCAATCGTGACAACATTCATTGTGCACAATCCTTTTTTCTAGAATCGCTCTTTTCCGAATTCGCTCTGGGTCGATAAAAAAACTTACAAATGAAGCCATTTCTTATGAGAATGCCTGCGAACTTGAATGTAGATAAGTAAATATTCAGCTCGCAGAATCTATCTAACCAGTCCATCTAAAATACGCAGCTTCGCTAACCGTGGGTGCAATTATTCCCTTTGCAAGGTAGCTGTGTTGAAAGTTGATTCAATGTTGTAGTATAGACATAAACATAATGTGGACGTAACAATGATACTAAGTTCCGGAACTCGAGTTACTCTGTCAAGCGGTATCCCGTGCGTTGCCTTGTAATCACGTAATGCGCGTACGTTAGATTAACGTTCAATGAATGGTCAAATGAGTGTTGTCATGGAATAGAAGTATGTGCTCTGACGCCTCATGTTTCTTCAGTCACTGCGTCTTGTCATGCAAAGGAGGTGTGCGCGTGCGCGTCGGCAGCTTCGCCGCCGTCGGTTGAGGGGAGTTCGCGCGGCGCGGTGGCTGGCGTGGCGCGTGGCGCGAGCGCGCAGGGGAGCGAACGCCTCACGTGCAACGAGGACCCAGAATAGCGGCGCCTAAATCCGATTACGGCGTAAGTCTTAACTCAGCGAGGTCTTTGCGTCTGGCTGGGCTCCTCTTGGCTTGGTGGGTGTAGGGATGCCCGCGAGGATGCTGCGCCGCCCTTGAGAACGGTGGTGCACTTCCCCCTCCTTATCGTGGTCTTGATTCCTTCCCCAGCCGACCACGCCCACGCGTACACGCCGCGATGCCGGCACCCTCCCTGAACGCCATTGCTCTTTCCCCAATGTGCATTTCCGGTCGTAGTTTACTCGTAGCTTGAGTTCTGCTCACTCTAGTGTTTATCTCTGGAAGACATTGCTCGCTAAATGCTCGGTTTTTCCCGGTTAATTTTGCGTATCTTATTACTCTCGTTCCCGTAACACTTATACGAATCACAATTCAGTCTTTGGCCTACATGTTTACAATTTACTGTATTACTCTTGTCCTCATCTCGGATATAAAAATGACCAAACTCCGTGTCCTACATTCTTTGGAGAAGGGAAGCAACGGCGAGTCGTTCGAAATTCATTGAGATCGATGTAATGCAAAATGAGGCTAAGACGTGTTGGAAGTAGTTTTTTCTTATCGGTAAGGTTCGATAAATAAATTTGATATAAAAAGGAAAAGTAAGAAAGAAGTGTGTTACAAGAAATGAAGAATATTTTACTAGGAGGACAAAGTATTTAGCAAGAATTTGTATCCGTAACAATCCGAAATAAAAGCGAGATCTTTCCCAATTTGTCACGCAAACTCACATCCATCCCCATTTTTGTCTCCCTCCCTCTTTCTCTCTCTCTCGGCGTTTTCCAGTCAGGGCTACAACCACTTCCACTTTTTCCACCGCTTCCCTCGCACGCGTCGCTCTGAAATTAATTGAATTCTGGGCAGCAGAACATCTATATATTGTCTTCCCTTTCCGCGCTGGAAGCGAATAACGAGGGAGACCGCACACATGCCACTTGTTTCCTTCCGGTCTGTCAGTGCTCGAGTTGACTCGTGGATACTACCTTCCTTTTGATATCGTCACGTGAAACTTCTGTATTGAGTGCACCTTGAGTGGAGAGCTTTCCAAAAGAACCGAATCTCATTACTATCGTTACTAGAATCTATATGTTCATATCGAGGAGCCGGAATATTTTTTGGAGGACGCAGAACGCTGAATAGAGATGGAAAAGAAGAAAGAGGACTGATGGGAGAGATGTAGTGGAGAAAAAGAATGTTCTTTCCTCTAATGTCCTTTTCCGGGGTTGGTACTGCGCGAGTTGGAAGTTTAGGGGTCCTTCGTTCCTGAAGGTTTCTCGAATGAATAATTAATTATGAAAATGATGAGTGTGACTACGCAAGGACTTCGCCAATTCTGCAGAGGAAGTCCTCCAGTCTGAGTTATTTGATGTGCGATAGCTATTCTTTTGTGTTAGTGTGTAAGAAAGCAAATGAATGCGACCTTTCCCTTTTATTGGATTTCGTAATTTCGGTCTCAACCTCAACCGCTTTTCGCAATTTCTATGAGTACAGATTCACGAAAGCTTTCTCTTTGATTGATCTTTCTCTTTGATCAATGACGTTGTTTGTTGATCTTTCTCTTTGTTCAATACTAGAATCATTTTCAATATTACCTGTTTATTATTAAACTTTTTGCTCTAACGTTTGTTTAAATAGTTACAAAATGATTGAAATGAGTAATCTTATGGCAAGGTAAACTGCTTACCCTTCACAAAGAGTACCCTAATAAGAACTTTAAACAAGTGCCTAATTGGTGGTTTCGTTATCTCCTTGAGAACTCGAAGCAGCTAGCTATTTTCAAGGATCACAAAATATGTTCGTAAAATATAATCCGGTTGTTGGAAATTAAAGCATATAATAAACAATGGTAATCACTGTCTCCTACAAAATTGCAATCCAATTCGTTATTGGATGGACAAAGATGTAATTTGACTCGTTAAAACTCCAGGTTAATGCAGGGAAGCGTGTAAGGAATAACCTTCCACCCTTTCTGAACTATGAATGGCTCGGTCGACCGTTCTTTAGTTAAATTCTGTGTATCGGTTGTTGTGCTTCTCTTTTTCTTATGTCGCTAACATTTTGCAAATGAATAATAAGATAATTACCTCGAAATATTTTGTATTTAATGTTTTAATTGAAACGTATACTTTTATTATAAGCTGTCATACATATTTACCAACACCATTCTGGCTCCCTTTCGGGAAATAAACGAAAGTGCTTTTGAAGAAGAATAACATTTCTGTCCTCGAGTCTTGAGCACAATGCATTTTGGGGCAAAGGGACTAACAAACATTGCTTTAATTGATTAAACCGAAAAATGTTTAGCTTCTGCTTTGGAAAACTAAACACTCAGTTGGTCTTAATTATTAAAATTTTGTACATGTATTTCATTAACCATTTACAACTGACGTTCATAAGGAAGAAACCCCTGTAAATTTTGTGATTATTTTTTGTGGTTTGTTTATGGATTCAATATTGTTCAGCGAGTTTGTGATGGTAATTATTAACTGTGCTCCTAATAAAAGAGGAGTGGTACGAAAATTACATTGTTAAGATCAGAGTGATCCAGTTTTTAGTTTTTACGTGCAGCTGCAGTCTACAATTCTTGAAATTTTCTTAATTAGGATGTTATAGGCGACGTTTTAAGCGAAGCTTCCGTGAAACTATATAACGGCGTCCTAAGACGTTGAGAAACGAGGGTTTTCTTGCCGCATGGAAACTGTCCCCCGCTGTGCTTCTTTGTCGAGGCGCATGTCCCTTTCCAGCCCGACCGTTCCCTGCGCAGCTCTGGCTCTTTCGCTGACCTTTGCGGCACGGCGCTGTGGAATCGAAAACACCGCGGCCCTTGTGAACCTTCCCCTCTGGTCCTCTTCACCCCACACTCTTCTCTTCACTAACCTCTCCGCGTTTCTGGCTGCGACTTTGCGTCACTCACGAGAAAGCATGCTCCAGAGAGGATGGTTGGCTGCGTCGAGTGACAAGGTATTATTACATTAACGCATATCTACTTTCCAATATTACATGCCTCCAGGAACGTCGGAACAGGTGTGACATTCAATGTGTCAACGTCGTCAAGTGATATAACTGATACTACTAAGTTCATTTTTACTTCATTTCTAATCCATTACTTTCTGGATGTTTTTATCGATTTATAAATGACAACAGTCATTCAAATTAATCGCATTAATTAATGGGAGAAACTTAATAGTCCGCGAGCAAACATTACATTTTTGGGGCACATCAATTTACCTGTGTAGTGTATACAATATGGTACAGTACATGCTTTATGTACATGAAATCAATGTTGAATTACTGCTTATCAAGAGTTTTAGAATGACTAAATTTTGGTTGAAATTTAGAATTACATGATTGATTCTTTTATTTAGTAACGTTCCAATTAGAAAATAACATTTGTGGTCATGAAACTGTGTTGACAATATTATGTTTATAATGATAAGTTTGTGACAATCTTGTGATGTCCGAAATATAGAATGAAACATTGTTGGAAGCATAATACATACGCAATATAACCTACCAATAAGGTCGTATTATTTACAGTAAAGTGTTGATTAATGTTATTTTTAACCACAAACTAAAAAATATTAAACTATTTTGAAATGACCTCTGCAATGTACATACATATTTTGAAAATCTATGAACACCGCACAAATTGAACAAAGCACACATATCTACTAAAATTTCAACACAAACGTGAAACGTGATTACATCTTAACCCAAAATTGTATCTAATAATTTCATATTCTCCCGTCAATTGACTTGAGATGATTGTGTAGTGTATACAATATGGTACAGAGATGATTGATTTGAGAAATCATCGTGAATTATTTGTAATCTTTGAATTAATAACTTACAAAAATGACGCGTTTCATTAAATTTATCATTTTCATTTATATGTGACTTAATTTAATTAACGAATGAAAAGCAAATATTATTTTAGTTATTTTCCAAGATTAGCGTACTGATTACTTAGAAAACTCTTTTTAAGACATTTTACATTTTTCTTTGGGTTTAAATATATTTATTACGAGTGAATAACTACAACTTCGCTTGTTCCGGTCAATGTAGTTTGCCACAGTTCTTTATGATGATAAAAAATGGCCTTTTTTGTTGCAAGAGAGGTTATGTTGTAATTGGTAAGAGTTCTAATGAGAAAATTATCTTGGAGAACATTATTTGACTTTGACTTTGAACATAATTAATGGAATACTGCCAAGTCTCGCCAACAATCATCATTATCGTTGCTTTTTTACTCAATCCCCAATGTCTCTATTTTTGCTTACGTTTTAATTTCTCGCGACGCAGACATTCCTATTTTATTTCATTGCAAAATGTTCCTGTACATCGTAAATTTGAAAACCGACTGATTTATGCAATGATCTGAATTGTGTATTAAGTTCATGCCTGTCACTGGTCGATCTAATACATTCTCGTTGATATATTGTTGTGAGGAATCTGTTGGAGTAGTTAAAATGCATTCCTTTTATAAGACAAACGAATATTTTTTGCTGACAAAGCAGCCAGGACCCAGTGGTGGATCCAGGTGGGGGGGGGCGGAGGGGCGACGTCTCCCTCCCCCAGAAATCTGACTTGACGTTGTCAAATACATAAAGTAACGCGTTAACGAACTCGTTACATATATTTTCATTTGGTATACAATACCTAGAACCCTGTTCCTAGTTAACATCGTAGGATTTGCTTTACCTGTCACTACTTATTCTTTCCATTGCATTTCGTCCCGTATAGTAAATTTTTTTATATGCAGCGCAATGTTATTCTACACAGAAGTGCATTTCAAACGAATCACGTAAATGCAACAACAAGACTGAAAACTAAATTATACTTCCGCTGCCATAATTTTTTTTATTTCCACTATTAATAAAACGAGTGATTCCTCGGCAGACGAAGCTATGGGAGGGGGAGCACAGTTGACAAAGTTTCGCCCCCTCCCCCCAAGATCACTTGCTGGATCCGCCCTCCAGGACCTTGTATTTGCACGTTAAGAAAAGAAACTGCTATACTCCTCAGAAGCACGCAGAGGGCAAACAAAATGGGGCGCGTAATTGAAGGAAACCGTAGTTCATGTGTTCAAAAATTCCATCGAACAGCATATCCCTATATCACCGTCCATATCTTTCGAGTGTTGTGCAACATTCATGAACGTTACGTTAAACAGAAATTACAAGACTAACAAGTTAAGCATTTCGTAAAATGTGACGAGTGGTTGACGTTTATTTATTATATTGTGATGAATGACATGTATTGAAGAAATACAATTGCAAAGCAAATATGGTGACATTGTTTCTTTATTACTGAATATGATGTTCGGACCATGGGATTATTCTTCCATCGTTATTCATTTCTCTGGTTGAAAGAATTGGAAAAGTGAAGTTGCTGGGGGGAGCCGTAGAGCTCACAATCGGGGGTACAAAGGTAAATCCTGTAATGATCTTGAATATTTTCATTTCGCAAGGTTTACGCGCACTTTTCGCTTTGATTTCATGAAATCTTACGTTCTTGAAATCGTTGCTGGTAAAAGGCCAATCATGTTTGGAATTTGGTAGATTGGTTTGTGTGTTCCGTTGCATTGTTTCCTTCCTTTGCGAGTTGTACTGAATGAACGAAAGTGGTTGTTTATCCGTTTCTGATGCAGTAGCATAATTTACTGTGCCTTGTATGTTCCTCGGTTTGGAGAAGTAGCATGCTGGCTTGTAACTCGCGGTTCCATTGAGCCTTTCCCGCAGGTGGGTGCAGCACTAAGTAACGAGGCTTTTGTGTCTTTGCAGGTTGTGGTGGAGAGCTCTGCTCAGGCGCAGGAGTACGGTGACCTCACTGTCGACGAGGGTTCTCCCGTTAATCCCGACCTTCACTTCGATTCCCAGCTCATGCATCTGTACGTCATGACGGAGAAGAAGGTAAGTACGACACACCGTCTGCGTTCTGCTCCGCGCAGTGCGACTGTCCGGGACCCCGTTGTTCCTGGAACTTGGAGAGGCAGGCGCGCACGGAACGGAGCATGCCACTAGTGTCGCCTGAATATCCAGTGCCGTGACCATGCGTTATAGCGCGCTCTCGTGTAATCGCGTGACAAATGGTATGCGCACTTGGGTGACACGACTGTCTTATGAGTGTCGTACGACGGACACGACAACACTTTTGTCGTGAAACCTGCGCACTCCGGAGACTACCCAGTTGTGTTGCAGACGCGGCAGAAATTACTTGTGACATTCAGTAGCGGCATATTTCTTATGTTATCCTGAAATTCTTAACCTGTGTTTTTAATTTCATTTTTAATTATTTGTCTGACTATTTTCGTTTATGTTGAAAGCATTACATATTCGTTGCGAAGTGTGAACTGTAAACTTATAATTGTGAAAACCTGAGAAGACACAGTCCGGAGCTTCTGCTGATTCGACGTCGAATTGTCCCTGCTTGAAATATATGTGGTTCAGTAGCTGGACAGATTGAGACCGGAAGTGTACGATTCAGATGATTTGCCAAAGAAGCAATGTTAGTGTAATAATAAAGTATGTGTGATCATTAGAGGATCCCTACTCTGTTAATCTCAAGGGCAGACTGCAGGGACTGTTGGTACAGTTTGAGTTTTGTGTTATCAATTGTAAATGTAATCCATAATATATCGAACTACGTAAATAACTTAAGCGAAATTTTCGTGTTTTAGGTCACTTTTAAACTGGTGTATTTAAAATTTCTACGTTCTGGAGGAGAATTGTACGTCAAATTATATTTTGATATGAAAACTGATGAGGATAAAGAGGAGATCCTGACGTTATGGAGAATTTACGAATACTTTTACGTCAACAATGACGTTTTAAATATTTTGTGAAATGGTTAAAATTTGTGGTTAATTAAATGGGTAAAAGGTTAATTAAACTTGGTGCGCAGTCCGATATTGGTGTGCGGTAGGTGTGGAAGCTAAAATGCATCGCGAAATCGCATTTATTCTTTATACTTTTCATGCTCCCGGTTATACATCCAGAGAAAGTTATTTGTTAACATACTCAAGATCAGGGATAAATTTACGACGAAGTTGTAATACGATAATTTTTTACTATTATTTCTAGATTTCTTTTGGCAGAAAAGCCTACTTCTTGTCATTGTGACTTACGAGACTAACTTGCGTACAAAAATATTACTTCTCTCAGTAACATGTTCCGGGTGCCAGGGTTTAGCGTTTAGCTATGTGACCCCTAGATCCATGGATCGAGTCCTATTGTGTTTTTTGTTTCCTTTTTTGTCAATATTGAGGACGATTTTCTCACATAAGGAATATTTCCTATGAAATCTGAGTATTTTTGTACAGAGATAGTTTCGTCCCAACTTCGCTGAGATTTCTTTGTCGAGATTCCCACTTTATTTCTCTCAGAGTAGACACAAGTTCCGAAGTTCTCTCCCTTCACAAAGTTAGTGCATTTTGTAAGGATAGAATCGTTGACATCACTGTAAGCAATTTTTTTATTCAAATAATTGTTCTTAATATCGAGAAGCAGAAGACAGACGATTCAACATCTTCAATTTATTTGAAAGATTTTGGTATTATCACGATTTGCGGATATGAACAAGAAGACCGCAGAACGATTTAGTTATGTTATACATTCGTGTAATTTTGTATGATCATGTTCGAAAATTTATGTTTACTTATAAGTAACTGATATGTTATCAGTAACACTTCAAAATTGGGCATTTAACTGAATTTGCCGCTAGTATCATTCCTACTACGTTGCGATTATGAAAATTTCTTTTATTCAATGTGAAAGACAATTTTTGTAGGGAATATGTTTTATTGTGACAGCTTGAGTATCCCATTTAACTTGCTGAATGCTTGTATAAGTTAGTTAAATCTGAAAACCTTCATTTGAGTTACTTTATTAAGATAAATTAACTTCGCTACTTACACCGCTTCATCTAGTTGATCTGTGAGTAATTTGCCTTTGATGCTAGAAAGAAATCTCAGCCGAGCGCAAAGCAATTGCTCCACATCGCAGAGTAACCGAAAGAGACCCAAATAGCGATGAAGGCGCACCAGAGAATAGGAGGAATAACGTTGACCAAAGGCAGGAAACCTGACCGCGCGGACGGAAACGGTCCTGGAAAGCAATTTACGTGCGTCACAGTTTAAATGAGTTGGAGAGAAGAACCCGCCCTGGTTTCGTATCTACGCTGTGGTGTTGTAGCTAGCGTCGGAGTCGGCATGACGCGCGTATTCCAAGGTTCGCGCTTTTGTTTGGGTTCAAGGTCTAAGTTCCTTTTTTTGCATAGACGGAACAATATTACTGAGGCAGTCGCAATTACTCGACTTAATTGCAGTTCATAATTTAACTTAAGATTCATATCTTTCTTCCGTGTTCACTACACAAGGAGAAGAGATGTGGTGGCTATGGCCAGATGGCAATGGCGATGAGTCGGGATTTGAAAACGGGATCTCTTGCTCATGAATCCTTATAATCAAATGTCCTAGTTATAGCATAACTTAAGATCCCCACCAATGAATACTCGGGATGCATCTCTTTGTCTACTGGTGTTAATGCGAATAAGTTGAAAGTACAGAAACAAATGTCTTGAACGACAACGTCTTTTTGATCAAACATATTGATCTAGAGGTTTTTGACTGCGTCCCAACGTTAGAATCGAATGTTTAATGGTAATCACAAATTTGAATCTATGAGCAGAGCATCATGCTATTAAATACATTTTATTGATCACCAGAAACTTTTCTGCATAATGCTAAGCCGAATCAGGACAAAAGGTGCACAAGTTTTTTTCTCATGTTTTCAATTCGCTACGTGAATTTCCATCGCACAACTCTGATCAAATACAAATATTTGTTAAATCAATTGCTGCGGAATATTGTCCATTTTTCTGAAATATACAAGAGAACAATTTTTTCCCCTCTCTATTATTTCGGGGAAACGGGAGCAGGCTTTCTGTCGGGGCCAGTTTTCTAATTCGTAAAAATTTTTAAAGGAGCAGATTGAGCGATTATGTCTGGCTGAAATGGCGACACCTGACAGGATATACGCGAGTTTGTTAGGTAACTACATTTACCTCGTCGTTGGAATGAATTTCTTCATTTATTTTTTCAAAGATGAGTTAATTTTCAGGTCTACACTACAGCTTGAAAATACAAGTATTGGACGTAGTGCATTGACATGCATGTACTTAAATGTGGTTCTTTTTTAATTTGTTTATGTGCTTGTCTTATGAGAAACTTTCGTAGTCACTCGTTATGTTATATTTAATAACGTTATCTCTATACAAATTACAAGTATTACGTGACTATGTATTGGGCAACTTTTCCAACTGCTTACGGGGCAGGTTTTCTCATTCAGGAAGTATTCGGAACGAAAAAACATACCCCGTCCTCAATCACCTCATCTTATAGTGAGAAATTATTACTTCTTTGCAGTGAAATCGGGCAATTTATTGGAAATTTGCAGTGGTTGACCACGTGCGCCTTTCAGAAAAGCTGCAAAAAAGAGAATTAAACTGTAAAAATAAAATTATTTGTGATCAACTCTTTGAATGTGGATGAGGCTACTATGAATTGAGTGTAGTTCACAAAATGAAGGGTTAGGCGCACGAAGATTGCTCCAAGGGAAATTCTTAATTTTTTGCTTGTATTCATAGTGATCCAGACAATGTTGACGACTTCAAACTACTTGAAATTGTTACGTAAAAAGTATTTTCTTTCAGTTTCTGTACGTAGTATTGGAGTATTATAACATGTTCTTGTTATATAAATAAGTTGTTGTTTGTGGGGCTTTAGGGCTCGTCAACGGCAGGGTCATTAGAGCCCTTAATAAGAAAATGATTCATTTTCAATAAAACATATAATTTATGACGGAATATACCACTTACTGTTGTTGTAACATGCCCCTACATAGTTTTAGTAGGTTAGAAAATTTTCCCGCATGCGGGGTACTTTTTCCAACGTGATATGACCACAATTAACCATTTTTTTGTTATAAACTGTGTTTGATTTTATAAAAATTATCTATGTCACTTGGTAGCTAAATGAAGGAAATTATAACGTGTTATTATAAAAATATGTAACAACAAAATATGGAAAGTGAATAACTCTGCAAACTTAAATTTGGGTCTATAAGAAAAAAATACGGTTTGATCTCCCTTAATCAAGAAATTGTTTTCATTCCTTTTTAAGGTCAACCATCTGCTCAAATTGGCAGGAAAAATATTCTTCGTAGCCTTTTTAATCTTGACATGCATGGAACAAATAGTTGATCAGTTAATTCCTGATGAACGCGGAATGAAACGCTATATACGTGATTGACGATTCTCCCCGAATAATACAAGGTATGTTATGCATCTTTATGGTCAATGAGCAACCTGATGTCTTGCAGTTCAGTGAAGCAAAAGAAGTTTTAGGAAGTGATTTAATGTTTTTATCCTAGATTGCGTCCTTCCGGAGTGGTGAAACGAAAAAATTTCATCTTCGCGAAAGGTTACATAAATCACTTTTTACTGTAGGATTTGCGAATAAGTGTTTAAACAATTCGGACCAATTTTATTAATGGCATGTTTTTTTAACTACAACGATTGTTAAAATCAGAATGTGAAACTTAATTCATGTGTCATGAAAAAGTACATTTAGATGCCCGCGGAGCCTGAAACGCTCACGCCCAGCCATTTTTCAAGAAAGGCTCCGTCGCCGTTGCCGTGTCAAACTTTAATTGATAAATGATCGCTTTGCGGATCCATGGAAACGCATTCCGTTGGCGTATTCGTGGTCTGACCCTGCCTTCGCGCGGCTCAATTGAGGAACGCCATGGTGACGAATTGGAGAGGGACTGGAATGCAAGGCACCGCTGCGGGATGCATGCAGTCGGCACGAAAATGGCTTTTGTTTACTACTAATTATCGTTCGCTGTGAAAAGAGGGGTTGTAGATTAAAGCCGAACTGGCTACTTCTATGTCGTGCGAGACAACGCGTGTTTCGCAAAAACGCTGTTATTTAGGCGTGAACGCGCGAACAAAGGAAAGGACCCGTAAATCATATATGAAGCAATGGAAGATAAGAGTTACTTTACTTTTTCTCTGAGTGACGGAACATTGTTTAATGAAGTCCTTTGTAAAATGGTATGTTACTGATAAACCTGGAGCGTGTAATTAAATGTATTTATGCTCAAGGAAAGAGAAAAAAAAGTTTTACTTCGAAAAATTCTTTTCTTTCTAGTTTTACTTTGACAATGTATTATTATTATTATTATTATTATTATTATTATTATTTGAGAAATTCATTGATTGCATAGATTCTTCCTATACATTACCAATTTCTATTCTACAACTCATTATATTGTTCGGTATTGCGACGGTAATTATTTTTTACCGCCTGAAATCGATTTACTGATGTCACGATGGATATTTTCTCCTTGAAGTGGTATTCCGAAATCCTTAAGTTCGATATCATTTATATTTCAGGGAAAGAATTATTTGCCGTTAAAGTTCCTAGTAGAGGAATCGCCTGCAAGTATTGTCCCTGAATGGGAGTGTGCAGAAGGATAGGAATACGAGTGAAAAATAACCACACTAACATTGTTTACGGTAATAGAAGTGTTCGATGCGGTTTGTCATTTTTCTGCAATAGAACAATTGCTCTTCTTGGAGTTGATATTCTTTTCCATTCCGATTGGATGCCATAGCTGAATGCTCCCTTGAGATTTGAGGTGCAAAGGACTTCACCGGTCTACGGAGCGACAAACCCCCCTTATAAGAGAGACAGCGTGCGGGCGTGGTTGTCTCCTCCAGCTCCGCCGCTGTCGATGAGTTACGACCTCCGCGTGCGTGTAGTCACCAGGACCCTGTCACCGCGTGGAATTTGACCACAAACCCTCAGAAGTGGACCTATGTAAATGCGGTACGAGACCATTAATCATGGAACTCTGCTGAACGAACCACAACCTTAATACCTTCGTCGGTCCGTTTGATAGTTCGTCGGTCCATTTGAGGTGACTCATTCAAAGACGATTTTCCTGATTTGCATTGTTATCATTAACAGTAAATAAATGAATATTAAAATTCTTTTCTTCTTTTAGAATTTCTTGAATTAAAACAATTCATTTGCATGTGAGGCTTCTCTTATATGTCCATATTCCGTCCTTTTGTGTACGAAACGCCCTTTTAGAAGAATCCTTTTATTCTGTCTGAAATTTCAAAAGAAATAGATCACGTGTGTGATCTTATTTCATTCTACCTCCGATATATTCAATGTATTTTATTTTGCTTGATATATATTATACTCATGAAACTTTCTTAATATGCCGCAAATTGCTATACAAAGCAAACATTCATATGACACGACGTTACGTTTTAGTGATGTCCAGCGATATAAAATCATTTCTTGCACAAATTTGGTATGTATTATGAACCGCATTTATGGCGAAGCAATAGCTACCTCAAATGCTCCAGAGTTCCACTTACAAAACAGCTTTTCTTTCAACAACTTCAGCGCACGAGGGAAAATGCATGGCCGTGTGTCCAGTCACTCGTTAGGAAAAATCAAAACTCACTACGTGGCAACTAATTGAATAAAAGAGGTAAAAAGGATCGGATTGTGGAAAGTTTTTGTATTTTTATTCTCCACTTCTTGCAGTTGTGTGTTAGAAGGAAATGTAAAATAGACTATAAATTAATGATGTACGTGAAACATATCCCCACACACCTCAACATTAAATACAAATTAAGAAACCTCATATATATCATTTCATTCTACTGTTATAATTCATACACTACGTTCGTCGTGTAAAATGCCGTCGGTGAAGTTTTGCTTTCTTCGAATCGGATTTTCACTTGTTGCAGTTCTTATCTTCCCGGTGAGAAGATATACCACGTCTTGTGCAGTGGCCAAAAGCGTTTGATCCTTTCCCTTTCTCTGTCTACGTAATGTCCGCCTTCGCAGCGCTCTCTGACGACAACGACGACGACGCGCCGGCCGCTTTGGTGCGTTCATCTCCCCTCCTTGGCACAGCATCCCCGCGACCCCTCTCACAGCTGCCCAGCCTCTCTCGGCGCGTCTGCCGACGCCGCTCGCCAACGTGAGGTCGCGGTCGTGACGCCTTCAGTGTTATCATGCACGAGGATCGGCGTCGGGACTTTTCTCTCCCCGCGCTCGCAGACGCCTGCAGGCTCTTGCTGATGCCTACAGACGAGCCGTTCCCTCTCTGTTTCGCAACGCCTGTTAA
The DNA here is from genome assembly GCA_002313205.1 of Laupala kohalensis. NCBI lineage: Eukaryota > Metazoa > Arthropoda > Insecta > Orthoptera > Trigonidiidae > Laupala > Laupala kohalensis. The sequence continues at coordinate 607,426 of NNCF01129548.1, forward strand.
ATATCTTCACGATCCGCAATGCGCTTTACTGCCTTGTATTTTCTGTATCTTAATGCGGCGCTCCGTCGCGCCGCACTCGACCGCTTGGCGGACCGACGCTCCCCGGCGTCTCTGCTAATGGCTCATCCCTTTTCATACCGAGATCTCTAGGAGCAGTGACAGAGGCAGAGGAAGAGTGGGACTTAGGTTCTGCGACGGTGCAGCGTAGCGACCGGCTAACGCGCAGACCAACTTAACGAGGTTTCGCAATATACCCCTCTCCTGCCCCCCCCCCCCCCCCCCCCCCCCCCC